>JAVHZZ010000005.1:88328344-88530454 GCA_036250195.1 Mixophyes australis
GGCAGAATTTGAATCGCAAAGACAGGAGGTGGCGACCAGAACCTCAGTATGGAGCAGAGGTGGCAACTAGAACCTCAGCCTTCAGGGGAAGAGGTAAGAGGTACCTTACAATGGACAGGAGAGGGTGACTGGAATCACAGCAAATACAGCAGATGGGAAGGGATAACTCAGCACATACAGGAGGTGGTGACTAGGACCTCAGCATGGACAGCAGGTGGCAGGTGGAACCTATGCACGGACAGTAGGCAGCGACCAGAACCTGAGAACAGACAGAAAGTAGCAACTGAAACTTCAGCATGAACAAGAGATAGTGAGTGGGTTCCTCAGCAAGCACATAAGGCGGCGATGGAAACCTAAGAACACACTGGAGGTGGTGACTGACACCACAGTAGAGAGCGATGATGGAAACTGCATCCTCAAGATGGACATTAGGCTGTTAAACAACCTGCAGAACACACTGGAGGTGGCAACCGGACCCTCAGATAGGATAGAAGGTGGAAACTGCATCTTTAGCACGGAGAGGAGATGAAGACTGTAATCTCAAAACAGACAGGAGGCCTCATGTTTCAATATCCTCCTTCACTCTCTCCTCTTTCCTTCTCATCCTTCCTGAATCATACTGTAGCGTTTGGTAAATAAAACAGAATAAAAGGGCGGTGGCAAGCATAACATCAGCACAGGCAGTATGAGCGACATGAACCTTTTTATAGAAAGCAGGTAGCAAGCGGAACCTCAACACAGATAGAGATCAGAGACTTTAAAATGAGTACAGATATTAGGTGGTCACTGTAGCCTCAGTACAGACCGAAGATAGTGATACAAACCTCATCGCTGTCAGGAAGCTTCGGGCAGCTCTTGGTACATACAGAAGTTGGGGAATGGAACCACAGCATGGATAGGAGTTGGCGAGTAGAACCTGAGGGAAGTCAGGGGGTGGCGACCAGAACCTCAGCAAGAATGGGGTGGATATGCCCTGTCCCAAAAAAAGGTTCCACCCTCCCAATGCCCTCTGTACCTCTTCTTGGACGGGTTGTGGCTTATAAATATAAAAAAAATATATACAGGTGCCGGCAATTGGAACTTCAGCATGAACAAGAGGCAACAAACAGGTCCTCAGCAGGACAGGAGCTGGCAACTGTAACCTCAAAACACACTGGAGGTGGTGACCGTAACCTCAGTACGGAGTGAATGTAGCGACCGGATCCTCAGCATGGCCATGAGATGGAGATCGGTTCCTCAGAATGGAGGGGAGGTGGCAAGCAGAACCTTAGCGTCAACAGGAAGTGTCGAGCAAAACCTTAGCAGCATGCGACTGGGTAGGCCCTGCTCCAAGAATAGGTTGACTGTCAAACATAAAACAACACATATTTTAAAGATAATTGTCATACCTGTAACAATTTGTAAATACTAACATCAATAACTGCCAATCTCCCACTGGTTTTAAATTTTCCCTAGTCATGTAAAAGAAGAAATAAATTCAAATGCATGTGCCTAACTATAGCCAGACATGTAGGATGTACCAAATATATTGGTGGGCATGCCCTAGCCACCAAGAAGAGGTTCCACTCTTGTAAATCCCTCTGTACCTCTTCTTGGGTGCAGGGGTGGCTTACAAACAAAAAAATCTATACTTTAAAAAATAACAGAGATTTACTAATTGTAAGTAAACACTAACATGAAATAATGCTATCACACAGCATTTTAAAGTAAAACCTGTCAACTTTAGGGAATGGGAACTACACTGACGTGGAAGAGTTAGTTTCCTCCATCGGCTGTCATCATCAAACTTGCAACTGTCATAGAGGTCTCCATCTCAACCTGCCTTGACTTGGATATACAGAGGAGCCCTCTTACTGGGATCAAAATTCTCCCGAGCTGTAAATGAAAGATTACATAGCCTGCCTCCTGTACCCAATGTTTTTTAGCGTCCCATCCATTGTAGAATCCATGGGAAGACCCTAACCCCAAGAAGAGGATCCACCCTTCCAATGCACTCTGTACTTCTTCTTGGGGATAGGAGACTAAATTAAACCTAACACAATGCATATTTTTAATTATAAGTGTGATTACTTGCAAACATTACATCAATAATTTTACAGAAACTTATTTCATTTGAAGTAAACAAATATAATCGCATGAACACACAATGCAAAATATATTGCAAGTAAATTAAAGCAAGTATTATACTATTTGCATAATAATCTGCCCTACACAAGTCATAGATATATAATACAGAGAGGATTCTGGAAACATAAAAATTCAATGCATACAATATACTTATACTTCTATCTTACCTGTTACCTCTTCCTCCTACTACTTACTATATCCTTCTCCTCTTTCCTGAATTACAGTGCAGCTGGGGCAGAATTTGAATCGCAAAGACAGGAGGTGGCGACCAGAACCTCAGTATGGAGCAGAGGTGGCAACTAGAACCTCAGCCTTCAGGGGAAGAGGTAAGAGGTACCTTACAATGGATAGGAGAGGGTGACTGGAATCACAGCAAATACAGCAGATGGGAAGGGATAACTCAGCACATACAGGAGACGGTGACTAGGACCTCAGCATGGACAGCAGGTGGCAGGTGGAACCTATGCACGGACAGTAGGCAGCGACCAGAACCTGAGAACAGACAGAAAGTAGCAACTGAAACTTCAGCATGAACAAGAGATAGTGAGTGGGTTCCTCAGCAAGCACATAAGGCGGCGATGGAAACCTAAGAACACACTGGAGGTGGTGACTGACACCACAGTAGAGAGCGATGATGGAAACTGCATCCTCAAGATGGACATTAGGCTGTTAAACAACCTGCAGAACACACTGGAGGTGGCAACCGGACCCTCAGATAGGATAGAAGGTGGAAACTGCATCTTCAGCACGGAGAGGAGATGAAGACTGTAATCTCAAAACAGACAGGAGACCTCATGTTTCAATATCCTCCTTCACTCTCTCCTCTTTCCTTCTCATCCTTCCTGAATCATACTGTAGCATTTGGTAAATAAAACAGAACAAAAGGGCGGTGGCAAGCATAACATCAGCACAGGCAGTATGAGCGACATGAACCTCTTTATAGAAAGCAGGTAGCAAGCGGAACCTCAACACAGATAGAGATCAGAGACTTTAAAATGAGTACAGATATTAGGTGGTCACTGTAGCCTCAGTACAGACCGAAGATAGTGATACAAACCTCATCTCTGTCAGGAAGCTTCGGGCAGCTCTTGGTACATACAGAAGTGGGGGAATGGAACCACAGCATGGATAGGAGTCGGCGAGTAGAACCTGAGGGAAGTCAGGGGGTGGCAACCAGAACCTCAGCAAGAATGGGGTGGATATGCCCTGCCCCAAAAAGAGGTTCCACCCTCCCAATGCTCTCTGTACCTCTTCTTGGAGGGGTTGTGGCTTATAAATATGAAAAAAATATATACAGGTGGCGTCGACTGGAACTTCAGCATAAACAAGAGACGGCAAACAGGTCCTCAGCAGAACAGGAGCTGGCAACTGTAACCTCAGAACACACTGGAGGTGGTGACCGCAGCCTCAGTATGGAGTGAATGTAGCGACCGGATCCTCAGCAAGGCAATGAGATGGAGATCGGTTCCTCAGAACAGACAGGAGGTGGCAAGTAGAACCTTAGTGTGAATATGAAGTGTCGCTCGGATCCATTGCAACATGGGACTGGGTATTCCCTGCACCAAGAAGAGGTTGACTGTCAAACATTAAATAAACACATATTTTAAAGATAATTGTCATACCTGTTACAACTTGTAAATACTAACATCAATAACTGCCAAAATCCCACAGGTTTTAAATTTTCCCTAGTCATGTAAAAGAAGAAATAAATTCAAATCTGCCTAACTATACCCAAAAGTATACAATGTCCCAGATATATTGGTGGGCATGCCCTAGCCACCAAGAAGAGGTACCACTCTCGTAAATCCCCTTTGTACCTCTTCTTGAGGACAGGGATGGCTTACAAATATAAAAAAATCTATACTTCAAAATATAACAGAGATTACTAACTGTAAGTAAACACAAACATCAACAAATGCTATCACACTGCAATTTAAAGTAAAACCTGTCAACTTTAGGGAATAGGAACTACACTGACGTGGAAGAGTTAGTTTCCTCCATCGGCTGTCATCTTCAAACTTGCAACTGTCATAGAGGTCTCCATCTTAGTCTGCCTTGACTCTCCGATTTCTTTGATGCTGTGTGAAGTCCTGCTACGTGGATATACAGAGGAGCCCTCTTACTAGGATCAAAATTCTCCCAAGCTGTAAAAAAAAGATTACATTGCTTGCCTCCTTTACCCAACGTTTTTTAGGGTCTCAACCATTGTAGAATCCGTGGGAAGAGCCTACCCCAAGAAGAGAATCCACCCTCCAAATGCCTTCTGTACCTCTTATTGTGGATAAGAGAGGAAATTAAACCTAATACAATACAATGCATACTTTTAATTATAACTGTGATCACTTGCAAACACTACATCAATAATTTTACAGAAACTTATTTCATTTGAAGTAAACAAAAATAATCCCATGAATACACAATGCAAAATGTATTGCAAGTAAATTAAAGCAACTATTATACTATTTGCATAATAATCTGCCCTACACTAGTCATAGATATACAATACAGAGTGGATTCTAGAAACATTACAATTCAATACATACAGTATACTTATTCTTCTTCTATCTTACCGCTACCGCTACCTCTTCCTCCTCCTACTTCCTTTATCCTTCTCCTCCTTCCTGAATCACAGTGCAGCTGGGGAAGAATTTGTTTCAGCAATGACAGGAGATTGTGAACGGAACCTCAGTATGGAGCAGAGGTGGCGACTAGATCCTCAGCCTTGAGAGGGGAGGTGAAAGCTACCTTAAAATGGATAGGAGGGTGTGGCTGGAATCACAGCAAAGACAGAAGGTGGGTTGGGTAACTCAGCACACACAGGAGGTGGCGATTGGGATCTCAGCACGGGCTGGAGATAGTGAGCAGAACCTCAGCATGGAAAGCAGGTGACAGGTGGAACTTATGCACGGACAGTAGGCAGCAACCGGAACCTGGAAACAGACAGAAATCAGCAACTGAAACTTTAGCATGAACAAGACATGGTAAGCGGGTCCTAAATAAGGATATGAGGCGACGACTGAATACTCAGAACACATTGGAGGTGGGAACCAGAACCTCAGTACACAGCAAAATTGGAAACTGCATCCTCAGCAAGGACATGAGGCGGCGACTGAAATCTCAGAACACACTGGAGGTGGCGACCGGAACCTCAGTACAGAGCGAAGGTGGGAATTGCATCGTCAACAAGGACATTAGGCTCTGACAGAAGCCGCAGAACACACATGAGGTGGCAACCGGAACCTCAGTAAGGATAGAAGGTGGAAACTGCATCTTCAGCACGGATAGGAGATAGAGACTGTAACCTCAAAATAGACAGGAGGCCTCATTCTTATATGTCCTCCTTCACTCCCTCCTCTTTCCTTCTCATCGTTCCTGAATCATCGTCGTCATGTCAACATAGCCCCACCCCCTAACTATAAAATGGCGAAATTCACTGCATTGAATAGCAGAGGGAGGGTTAATAGAGTTTTTTGCAATTTCTCCACGATCACTCCTTCTCCCTGTCACATGACATGTCCTCCATTATATCCCGTGGGACAGGTTATAAAATTTGGCAATAGTGACTATACCCAAATGTGTAGGATGTCCCAGCTATTGTTTGGGCATACCCTAGCCCCCAAGAAGAGCTTGCACCCTCCCAATTCCCTCTGTACGTCTTCTTGTGAGCCTGCAGAGGCAGTCACTGAAGAGGCAGCCACTGAATGTTGAATATATTCAGTGCACACTTACACACAGGTAGCTGATAACTGAGTTTCTGTGCCAACTGCCAAGCAATAACTTTTATACCCAGGATGAGTGACATCATACTAGCTAATTATGATGTAAGCCAGTCACATGATAAGCCTACTCAAAACTGTTAATTTCCATGTAACATAGTTATAAACACCTATTAAAGTAATTCTATCGTTTTAAAATAAGCATTGCCCAATCAATTGTATGTGTGTCCAAAGCACATGGTGGTTTATTTTAGCAGATGTAAATAGTCAACAATTTCAATACATTATTATATTATGATAAAGTACAGTACAGCACAGCCAATACCAAAAGATAAGTACATACCAATGCAATCGCTTTCGCTCGCATGCGCACCCACGGGACCCGATGGACAATATTCTGTATAGAATATTGTGTCAGAGTTGATTGAGGCCCCAGTGAGATGCAGCTAATATATATACAGTCAGTGTTTCATTGTGAACAATAGAGATGACGTAGATTGTTTTTATAGGTCCAGACGTTGGGTGGGTCCAGGCCAGACAGGTAATAGGTTGATTCAATCTAAGGAATCCAAAGGTAGGGGGCTTCTCTCCAGGGGGTCTGCTCCTTTTCATAGCCAGTATCATACAAAGGTTTACTCTCTAATATCAATAACTAAAGTATGCAATGTGCGATCTCTTCGCCGACTGCACCGGACAGCTGCTGATGATTAGGGCTTCAATATGATATCAGGCATGACACCTTTCCTATTACCTAAACCTTTAATAACACTACAATGTACATATAATCACTATATATATATATATATATATATATAGACCAATAATAAACCGAATACTATCTGCTCCTGAATTACAGTGTAACAGAACCAATATGAAATTATATAAATAACTAACTGTTGTAATGCGAGTGTGTGCGTGCGTATTTTACCGTGCGAACGCACCACGCCACGTAGCATGTGGCGTACGCTTCGCAATACGCACGGCAAACCAATATTAAACCAATATACTTTCGTTCATCCAATTATACGACTTCAACACACCCTGTATAAATAGCTATGTGTATAATTGAAATGGGAATAAATACATACAAAGAAATATAGGTTATAAAAAAACCTTCCCAGCAAACTACAGTAACAGATATTCACATAATGCATATGACGATGGAGCAATTGTAACTGGAACTTATAGCACGCACATACAACTCAGTACAACAACATGACACAAACAAATTAAAAAACAATGACATGGAGCAGAAGTTAAAGATGGTCCTGCCCTAACGAGCTTACAATCTAAAAGGGAACACATAATACAAAATGTAGCAAGATATCAATTGTTGGGAAAAATGAGGGTGGCTATTATTAGGCAGCAGTATTATCAGCCTCCAGTAATAAATAATAATACAGTCATTGGTATCTGACATCTCTGTGCAGCCACCAGTGGTGTGTTATGGTTGGAATGACCAGAGACAGCAGAAGGCAGAGACACAACATATGAACCAGTCACTGTAAAAACCTTAAAACAGTCACCTGCTGGCAACCATAACTGACCTTCACTATTTATCATTACTGAGCATCTTCATCTGCAGGTTCAAGAGGAGGCCTTTTCTTGGGTGGTTATCTGTCCATTTGTAATAATTGTATGCAGCCCTGTGCTCTTCTTTAGTGCTGATATTGCCACTGGAAAAAGAGCCAGGGCAGATGGTCCCCATGTTTGATGCCAACGGCTGTCAGCAAGAAGACAGCTGAGATCATCAAAGGAGGAAAAGTGATGACAACAACAATGACAGTGAATCTCACTAGGTTCAGCTTTTGAACTGAGATGTTATTCAGAAGATCTTCTAACCAACCTTGTCCTTGGTGTGATAACCACCGTTTGCCTTTACTTTATGGGATCATGATTATGTGGGATGTAGGGCACAGAGCTGATCTAATGTTCAGTTATCTGCAACTGCCACCCGCATGCCACCAATAACAATGAACTAATAACAGAGAAAGTATTTTGCCCCTTAATCAATAAATAATGATTAAGTCATAAGTCAATGGTGCCTCCTCTGTTTGAGCTACCTAGTCTCTCAGAAGCAGGTATAAAAATACTGGTTGTTTTGAAACAGCCACACATGGTTAGATGTTTAACATACTTCAAAGAGCTGTATAGTAATGCAGCAGGTTGGAGCACTAAATCACCACTAAACAAAACACCCTTTAATAAATGTAATCCATTGTTTAACTATTAGTGGCTAGTTGGCAATTCAAAGACATTCAGAGACCTTCTTCTAAGGGCAGATTAATAAAAATATATCTAAAAACACACTCCTATGAGTTTTGAAATTTGTGACTATTAGTGCCTAAAATGCCTTAATTGGAAGGCAAAATTGCAGTATGTATGGTCATCTCAACAAAGATGATTCCAGGATCTTCTGACCAAAGTAATTATAATAATAAAAAAATATAAAACTAAACTAACCAAACATTTTAATTTCAATGTAAAAGATTTAATTCTAGCCTTTTTATCTACCTAACATTATCCCACACCTAAAAAACGTAACATTTTATACAGTTATAAAATAAACTTACTTACCTTAGACTATACAATATGAAATCTAACATAGGCAGCCACTGAAATAAACAGTGAATATATACAGTGCGCTCTTACTCACAGGCAGCTGATGACTGAGTTTCTGTGCCAAGCACTAACTTTTATACCCAGGATGAGTGACATCATACTAGCTATCTATGATGTAAGCCAGTCACATGATAAGCCTACTCAAAGCTGTTAATTTCTATATAACATAGCTATAAACACCCTATATAAATAGCTATGTGTATAATTGAATGGAAATAAATACATACAAAGAAATATAGGTTTTAAAAAACTTTCCCAGCAAGGAGGCCTTTTCTTGGGTGGTTATCTGTCCATTTGGAATAATTGTATGCAGCCCTGTGCTCTTCTTTAGTGCTGATATTGCCACTAGAAAAGAGCCAGGGCAGTTGTTCAACATGTTTGATGCCAACTGCTGTCACCAAGGAGACCGCTGAGATCAGCAAAGGAGGAAAAGAGATGACAACAACAATGACAGTGAATCTCACTAGGTGCAGATTTTGAGCTGAGATGTTATTCAGAAGATCTTCTAACCAACCTTGTCCTTGGTGTGATAACCACCGTTTGCCTTTACTTTATGGGATGATGATTATGTGGGATGTAGGGCACAGAGTTGATCTAATGTTCAGTTATCTGCAACTGCCACCCGCATGCCACCAATAACAATGAACTAATAACAGAGAAAGTATTTTGCCCCTTAATCAATAAATAATGATTAAGTCATAAGGCAGTGATACCTCCTCTGTTTGAGCTACCTAGTCTCTCAGAAGCAGGTATAAAAATAAAAACCTGCCCTTTTTCCTGTGCTTTTTCTGGTTGTTTTGAAACAGCCGCACAAGGCGAGATGTTTAACATACTTCAAAAGCTGTATAGTAAATGCAGCAGGTTGGAGCACTAAATCACCGGTGATGTGTAGCTTTTCACTAAATAAACACCCTTTAATAAATATAGTCCATTGTTTAGCTATTAGTGGCTAGTTGGCAATTCAAAGACATTCAGAGACCTCCTTCTGAGGGCAGATTAATAAAAATATATCTAAAAACACACTCCTATGAGTTTTGAAATTTGTGACTAATCGTGCCTAAAATGCCTTAATTGGACGGCAAAATTGCAGTATGTATGGTCATCTCAACAAAGATGATTCCAGGATCTTCTGACCAAAGTAATTATAATAATAAAAAAATATAAAACGAAACTAGCCAAACATTTTAATTTCAATGCAAAATGTTTAATTCTAGCCTTGTCATCTACCTAACACTATCCCACACCTAAAACTTTTTGAATAAACTTAACATTTTTTACAGTTATAAAATAAACTTACCTTAGACTATACAATATGAAATCTAGCATAGGCAGTCACTGAAATAAACAGTGAATATATACAATGCACACCTACTTACAGGCAGCTAATGACTGAGCTTCTGTGCCAAGCACTAACTTTTATACCCAGGATGAGTGACATCATACTAGCTATTTATGATGTAAGCCAGTCACATGATAAGCCTACTCAAAGCTGTTATTTTCCATATAACATAGCTATAAACACCCTATATAAATAGTTATGTGTATAATTGAATGGAAATAAATACATACAAAGATATATAGGTTTTAAAAAACCTTCCCAGCAAGATAAACTAATAGATATTTACATAATGCATATGACGATGGAGCAATTGTAACTGGAACTTATAGCACCTACAACTCAGTACATGAGACAGAGAAAATGAGCTTCCTCTTATTAGCTCCGCCCACTAAGTGTACAGTGGGCTACTTTGTAGAGGAAAATACAATATTCTCCGTACAAAAGTCAAAAGAAGTAACAGGGGTACAAGAATAATGACAGCCAGAAGATTCCTGACAGACAGTGCACCCGTTGTGAATCTAAGACACAGGCCCCTATTTATCAAAATGTAGCGATAAAAAATCACTTATTGCATACTTACCAACTCTCCCGGAAAGTCCGGGAGACTCCCGAAATTTGGGTCAGTCTCCCAGGCTCCCGCGAGAGCTGGCATTTCTCTCGCATCCCGGAATTCATAGAGAATCGCGTCATTTGGTGCGATTCTCTGTGAATAACGCCATTTTGGAGGGCAGGAGGGGGCGGGGCGAGGCCAATCACGCCATTTTGGCCCCGCCCCTCGTGACTTGAATTACGGTTTTGCGGGGGGCAGGGCCAAAATGATGTGATTGGCATCGCCCCGCCCCCTCCCGCCCTCCAGTCACGCCCCATCTCCTGGAAAAAGGTTTACAGGAGTAGGCAAGTATGACTTATTGCTGCAATTTATCTCAAAAATATCACCATGGCGGCTCAGCTGCCCCAGTGATAAGGGTCCGGCATTATGGGAATGCAGTGGCACACGCAGGGGGGGTTTCTGGGTCTCCAGAAACCCCCCTCCACTAAAAAAGTGCCCTGCATATCGGCACTGTAGTATAGTACAGTGCAGCCGAAACGGAGCTGCCGAGCATGCACGGCAGGTCTCTAGGGTTTTGTTTTTTTTCCTGGGGGTGGGGGAAACCCCCCTGAAAAATCCTCCATGCGCCCCTGGAATGGAAGTAACAGTGGCAGAGTGAGTAGACAGGATATATATATATATATATATATATATATATATATATATATATACAGTATATAATGGACGGATAGATAGATAGATAATATTTTTATTTATAAAGCACTGACATCTAATGCAGCACCGTACATTGTGGGGATTAAAACATGACACAAACAAATTAAAAACAATGACATGAAGCAGAAGTTGAAGATGGTCGTGCCCTAACGAGCTTACAATCTAAAAGGGAACACATAATACAAAATGTAGCAAGATATCAATTGTTGGGAAAAATGAGGGTGGCTATTATTAGGCAGCAGCATTATCAGCCTCCAATAATATATAATAATACAGTCATTGGTATCTGACATCTCTGTGCAGCCACCAGTGGTGTGTTATGGTTGGAATGACCAGAGACAGCAGAAGGCAGAGACACAACACATGAACCAGTCACTGTAAAAACCTTAAAACAGTCACCTGCTGGCAACCATAACTGACCTTCACCATTTATCATTACTGAGCATCTTCATCTGCAGGTTCAAGAGGAGGCCTTTTCTTTTGTGGTTATCTGTCCATTTGTAATAATTGTATGCAGCCCTGTGCTCTTCTTTAGTGCTGATATTGCCATTGGAAAAAGAGCCAGGGCAGATGGTCCCCATGTTTGATGCCAACGGCTGTCAGCAAGAAGACAGCTGAGATCATCAAAGGAGGAAAAGAGATGACAACAACAATGACAGTGAATGTCACTAGGTGCAGATTTTGAGCTGAGATGTTATTCAGAAGATCTTCTAACCAACCTTGTCCTTGGTGTGATAACCACCGTTTGCCTTTACTTTATGGGATGATGATTATGTGGGATGTAGGGCACAGAGCTGATCTAATGTTCAGTTATCTCCAACTGCCGCCCGCATGCCACCAATAACAATGAACTAATAACATAGAACGTAGGTGTGGTGTGTAAATGCAGGTGCTGAATTAGAGAAGGGTGGAAAAGTGCAGATAAGTGTCAGGTGTAATGTTAAATAACAATACACATAAGATAGACTTATAATAATATACTTAGCAATAATTAGTAGTGGTCAATGTTAATCTGTATATATTTCTTTTCATATTAGTTCCCACCTATTGCTACTTATATTTTCATTGACTTACTTCTATCAATTTCATCCTATTTCCCATCTTTTTTGGCCACACCATGCTTCTTTATCACACCCTTTCACTGTATAGCAGAGCTGCATTGAAATGTTAGGGAAACACTGTTTGATCTTATGGTTCATATGTAAAAAGTCTTTTTAAGGAAGTATTGTTTTACTGAAACATTTATTTTGAAGAACATTTCTAGTTTTTATTTCTAGTAAATGCATTTATGTTAGTATAAAATATCTTACTAGCAGTCTATAGCGAAGTAATACTATAACAGTGTACCTTTCCTGGCACAATTTTACAGTCCAAGGTAAGAAACAAACTACTTTATGTAACAATTTTTATTTGCATGGGTTCATATTATTGTCACAAGTGGGAATTCCTTATCAGAATGGAGGAGATGTGCATTCTCTTGGTCCTAATAGCATAACAAAGGATTAGAGGGAAGATAGCTTGTTGTAATAATTCCTACACACTTCCAGAGAGATTGGATGATATTTCTGATTCTGCTCAATTACCCTGTTATCATTATGTTGTCATCAGATGTAAGATACTTATATAGTGTCAGGTACCCCTGTGGGGGATGGAAAGTTCTCTATAATGATCTTTGCCAGTGTCTATCTATCTATATTTCTCTAACATGTATCACTGTATCATACTGTCCTGTTATGACTTTTGCACAATTGCTTTATTGCATTACTGGGAGAATAAGTCCTCATCCACACTGGCTTTATTAAAATGTTTTTTTTATAAGAGCTTTAATATTTGTAAAATGCACATAAATAGGTCTGACACTAGGGGCCTGATTCATCTCGGCACACATTCTGAATGCAACTCATGCTCAGTATTTTACACACGAATTTAGGCTTTGCCCCCTCCCAAATTCATCAAGGGATGGATTTTAAGATATGTAGCAAGATGAATTCTTTCATAAGACGTTTACGTCACATAAAATTGGTGTGGTATACCACTGCGTCCGCCTATGTAACAATGTAACTATACGGCTCACGTACATTAGAGTACACTAGGCATTTGGATTGTTATTATTAGGGATGCTTGAGTTTACTCTGCAAGGGAGTTCTTATGGATTTTCCATCATCTAGCAGAGTTTTGGTTTTATTTGAATCACACAATGTATTGTGTCAGGCCTTTCATGTAGGTGATCAATAAACACTGTCAATGTATGTGTATTAGTGTTTAATTTATGGCATTAAAAATTATGTTTACACTTGTGTCTGTGTTGTAGTTCGATGTTTCTTTGGGATACTACAGGTCCCAGCATGGCTTTGCAGCCATGGAGTATGATTGTACTTGTAGCACTAGTGCTACTTAATGGCAGCCTGGCCATCCTAGGACCTGTAGTGCACCAAGGACAAAGTACTTTCATGCATTTTACTATTAATATTACCCCACACATGCTGTGGAGTTCCCTGCTATAGTGCCACCAGCCCAGGCAGGCAAAGATAATATTGAAATTGGTGGTTCCTGTCTAGACTGGCATCACTACAGTTGGTTAAGTCATTTTTGGTGGGCCAAATTGTTTTAAGTTTTCTTTTAAACTTTGTAAACATGTACTGATTTATGGCAATATTGTGACTGTATCCCATATGATGATAATGGCATAATGGCTTTGAGCTCTTATAGTACTGTATGGGTCTATGAATCAATTAGATGCGGTGCAACTAAATATGCATCCTTGCACATCGCAGGGATGCATATTTATGCTCCACTTGAATGCATCATGCCGGGGCTACTCTGGGGGCCCCGGCGTTATGACCCCTCTCCTGCAATCTCATTTTTCTGCTTACCTGCAGCTTAGCGCTGCCAGTTACAGGAGGAAATGCTGTGTGCATGCGCACAGCACTAACCTTGTATCGGATTCTGCAAAGCCTGTCAAAGTCGTATAATTGGATGAACAAAAGTATATTGGTTAATATTGTTTTGCCGTGCGATTGCGATCAGTATGCCACGTAACACAGTAAAATGCGCACACACACACACACGCACTCTAACATTTCATTATTTATATATTTCATATTTATATTGATTCCATTCCACAGTGATTTATGAGCAGATAGTATTTAGTGTTATTTAAGGTCCAGGTTATAGGAAATGTGTCATGTCTGGTATCATTTTAATCCCCTATTCATCAGCAGTTGTCCGGTTCTTTCGCCGAAGAGATCGCACATTAGTGATGTTAGGGAATAAATACTTAAAGTGATACTGACTGTAATGTGTAAATAGACTAGATTAAACTGGTTTCTGGGCAGGAGAATCATCTGGAATGTTGACCCTCAGCCTTGGAGGGGGTTGTTTGAACTAGCCTATGACCTGTTTTCACTGGACCCACCTGAAGTCTGGACCTATAGAAGCAAGCCACGTCATCTGCATTGTTTTCTCTGTAACACTGAGTGTATATAATATAGCTGTGCTGGCACTGGCCTCAGTCATTCTCTGTATTCTGGCGTGAAGTACTGTGCACTGGTACCAGTGGGAGCGCAGCTAGCGCAAGCGAATGCAGCGGTATGTATTTATCTTTTGGCATTGGCTGTACTGTATTATAAATATGTATTGAACTGCTAAATTTTACATCTGCTAAAATAAATTACTTTGTGCTTTGGAAACACAATACACTCACTTGGGCAATGCTTATTTGAAAACTATAAAATTACTTTAATAATTTGGGCGCTCTTAGCAGCGAGGTTACGTTATGAAGGTATGCAACGCTTACGGATTTCGATTCCTCAACAAAAGGTGGATTGACGTGTCACATACGGGAAAGAATGCAATGTGTTCAAAACCTGTTGTTCATTTTGTGTTGAGAAACAGAATATCGTTTGTTGCATAATCTGAAGGAACCCTAACTTGAATCTAGGGACAAAACAGAAAATGTTTCTTTTTATTGTCGTTTTATGTTTCAAAAAATGATTGCATTGCATAGGGTATGTGTACTTCCTGCTTAGCGTATGTGTACTTCCGGTATTGTTGCCACGTGTTTAAACAATCGTTTTGATAGTTGTTATACATGCATAGTATAATCACTTGTTAAAGCCTCTAAAAATGTTATTACTATTGTCGGTAACTTTGATTTTCTGCGCAGAAAAGGTGTATATTATGTGATTTTGTGACGTAATAGTAATAGTAATCGCAACGTTTACTGATAGTTAGTATCTTTAAGCAGTGCGATCTGACCGCACGGCAAGGAAAGCCGTGATTGTGTCTTGGGAGAGCAGCTTGGAGGAATTATATTGGAAAAGCTGGTTGATTGTATCGACTTTGTGCTACCAGTGATAATAAACTCAGCAGATTTGTGAAAGAGACAGGGTACTGCGGTATTCCTGTGGTTCACGAAGATATTTCTGTGTAAGTGGTCCTCGTTTAGTACGAGAGGAAGCGAGTGGACGCGGCTTGAGCAAATACGTCCACGGCTAGTAAGAGTTCTCTAGCGGTAGATTGTTTATAGCAAGGGGTTAAAAGTGTTTGCTGGAAGGGACAGAGTACTGCGGTATTATCTGTGGTCCACATAAAGGGTATTGTTTGCTGGAAGGGACAGAGCACTGAGGTGTTATCTGTGGTCTGCATAAAGGGTATTGTTCAACATGGGTGATAAGCATACGCTAGAGATGGCCAATGTACTGCTTAGAGAAGGGCCTATTGGTTCAGCGAGATTTCTTATGTGTAAGAAATATGGTGCATACGCAACGGCGTATTGCGACAAGTGGGTCAAGATGACCAAGGATTGTGTTAGGCCCTTCCCAACAATAGGGAGTTTTAATTCAGAGGTACTGGATAACGTTAAAGAAAAAGTGTGGTTGATTAGATCAAGAGAAGTGAGAACTAGACATAATGATTATTTAAAGTTGTGGCACATGGAAGGCAACACGTGGCAGAGCAGCGAGTGCACAGCGGAAGTAAGTGTGGCGAAAAGCACGCGCATAGCGGAAATAGCCATTGAAAAGCGTGGAGAACTGAGCGCAAGCTCGCCCCCGACAAATGTGGTCGGGGCGGTAAGTACAGCCAATACCAAAAATGTAAAAACTGTAACTAGTAACTTGTATGTTGTTTTAAGTAATGTTAAAAGTAATGTTTCAGGACAAAGAAAAGGAATGATCCCACCAGCAGGGGCAGCGGCTGAAAGTGGTGAGATTAATGTAAAGATTAACAAAGGGGGAGACATCCATTGTACTGGAACAGCAACTCCAGCAACTAGTTCAGAATATAGTGATTTGGTAGGCTTACATCCTGTTCGCACAACAGTAGTTCCCAATGGGACGGCAGACAAAGATGGTGAAGTTCCCTTAAAACATGGAGCAAAACATGATCAATGGACTAGGTCTGAAATGTTTTCAATTTTGTCTGATCCTAGAAAAGATTTGGCCAAATGTCAGAAGTTTATTAGCTATTATGGTAATGTGTACGAGCCAACTAATAACGATTGGCGAGTAGTGTTGAAGACCTGTCTTCCTCTCGATACTGATATACAAAAGTTTATTAAGGATTGTATTTTGGAGAAGGATAGATCCTCAACAGAGGGTGATAACCATGAAAATATTAAACGCATAATTTCTCAGTTGGCCATATACTTTCCTATGGTAGTGGACTGGAGTAAAATTTTTACTATCAAACAAAAGGATAGTGAAAATGCAACAGACTATTTTTCCAGGGCTCTGACAGAAATGGCCAAATACACTGGGGTATCAGACATAAAAGATAATGTACACTACAGGGAGGTTGCTGTTTCAGTTCTAATGGATGGCCTCAGGGAAAACTTGAAAAGAAGGGTGCAAACTTCATTACCACACTTGAAAGGAATCACTGTAAATGCTCTCAGGGAGTCAGCTATAGGACATGACAGAAGTATAAATAAACAGAAAGAGACACTAAGTGATAGGGTAATGATGGTAAGTATCCCAGCACTAGAGGGACTGCACACACGACCAAAGTATAATAACACCTGGTTTAAGGAACAGAAACAATATGAGACAAGAAAGTGTTACAACTGCCATAAAGAGGGACACATAAGGAGATACTGTAAAGAGAAAAGATCAAAGACACCCACAAAGAAGGCATACACAAGTCTCTGCCCACCTCATAGCAACAAATACTTTGAGGAAGAACTATTGTCAACTCTAGAAGTCAGGTAATATCTGTAGTCCTACAACCAGGCAAGGTAAAGGTTAATCTGTGGTAAGTATTAGTGTGCAGGTTTAGAAAGAAACTGATTTAAAAGTATACTTTGTTGATTTTGCTTGTTTGGTTTATGTTGTCACATGTTTGCTTTCCTGATCGCTGGCCAACGGTAAAGCATAAAAATGTTTGTTTCGTTTGTTGTTTAAAGATAACTATCTTGTCTTTTCTTCTCACAGATAAGGGTAGACAAAAGAAATATAGACTTAGTGATTGAGAGGGGGGGGGTGGGATAGAGAAGTAGAAAAATTACTCTTGAAAGACAAATTAACAATGGATCATTGGAACACTCTTTGTTTTAGGCTCTAGTGACTCATGATAATTTGTTTGGCTGAGAATCATTATCATTATCCAAAAATTAAGTATATACATAATTTGCTCTAAAATATCGTTTTATGTATTTCAGATAAGTATGAGTCACTAAGAGTTCATTTTTCATTTCTCTATTATAAGTCAGGAAGTCCGTCGCAAAGGTATATTGTTATGGTGATACCGAGTTCTTAATGAACAAAATGACGGACGACACTGGATTGCACGGTTGATGTATGACCCCCTAGTCAAGTATGGTGAGGGGTCATAGTTTAGCGAATAACTAAGGGGATTAGTGGAATGAATACAGCCATTTTCCCATAGTGTCCAATCTAGCTGCCATGTTTGCTGTAAAATCTCTCTTTCTGCATGTCTATTTGTTTTCAAACCCTTGTATTCAAATCTTTCTATTCTTATTATTCGTTGATCTCCTATTTTCTCATTCTTTACATCTATGTTAATATCTCTCTCTCTTCTCTTGTATAGAGATACAAAAAGACGTAGACACGGTCTCATTAATGGGGCTAAGATATTTTTGACATAAGACGGACTCAGGGATACACACACTAGATTGACATGAGTCACAGAAACAGTCAGGGGTTTTGTTTTCATGCGTATAGAAACTGCTAATTTTAAGCAGAAAGGTTCTATTGTGGAAATACGATTCACATTTTATAGATTGCATATCTGTTTTTATTTTTTTTTGTTTTGGGCCTCCTGTACAAAGTGTGCCTTTATATTTATGCACAAAGGGTGGATGGATCGCTAGAGGTTAGACATACAAGTATGCATCTCTGTGTACAACATTGGAGTAGGATTTTTTCCACAAGATACAACATAATGTGAAACCCTAGAAAATGTAGAATTTTCGTGTTTTATATTTTTTCACTGTTAGACATGTACTGGATACTGGTATATTTTGAAGAAAGTGTTATAGAAATAGACCACTTTGCCCTTCTCACTTAGCCAAGTAGCTGAACATGGAGTACTGAAAATGGCATGTGAGTTGGCAGAGGGAAAATCGATTGATATACATTGGTCTTCAGCATTTTTCTAGTCTAGGGGGCGACGTTGAGGTGACTGAAAAAAAATCCTTTATAGCAGTATCAGCACATGAGTAGGACAATACAGAGCGGACTTTATACAGTGACACAGTTACCAACTGAAGTAGCTGCTAGTAAAATCCACACTTACACACACGACTATACATGGCTGTCACACCAGGGCGAACATAGCTGTCACACACACATGCACGCATACACATATTAGTTAATATATGAAGATTTGTGTTACCTGAAGAATAAACTGTCTGGAAGGTGAAGAGATGTGGTTAGGAGTCTGGTGGACCCTGGAGAGATGGACATGGTAGACCAGTAGCTCCCAGACTCTATCTTCCAGACCTAGCGGAGGCAGCACATGGTCTGGCTCAGCTAGGTACAGAAGGTATGTGCAAGCTGGTAAGAGTATATTGGAGTGCACCAGACGTTTTTTCTCAAGCTAGTAGGACGGCAACGTCCTGTCTTGATTGAGAGAATGTCAGGAAGATGATACCAATAGAGCCATCCCATATCCCTCCTGCAGATGGGTTTTTCTCCAGGTAAAACAATCCACGTCATCCAATTACCAAATTGCAGGATCCTCAAGTATACACTGGTGTATCGATGAAATATGTCTGGGTAAAGGTGTATTGAAATATGTCTAATGTATTACTGTGTCATACTCAAAGCTTTTGTTATTCAATGTGATAGCCCTAGAGTTATAATAGGTGATAGGGGTATTCATGTTATTGATAATACATGTATAATATATGAGTAGTGGTAACAAATTACATACTTTTGATTAGCCACAAACCAGTGTGAACATAAAGTAACGGTACTAGTTAGAACGAATTGAATAGAATGAGGGTTGGAACTTGATTGAAGTGGCTGATAGCTTTAGCCACCAGTCCTCCCCACTATCAAGACCACTCCTGAGCTGCCTCCTAATCTGTCGACTTTTGAAATGTTTTTGACTTCTCTTGGGATGAGTTTGTAATTGAGAGACTAGTTTAGACCTTGAGAGGGAAGGTAAATAGTGAGACAGCAACTGAGAACGTTCAAAACACTGTCTCCAGAAAAGTTACACTAACTAAAGTTACACTAACTATTCACACTAATGCACCCTCACAACTATCCCAAACTCCACTGTGAGCCACACTTGCTCCTCTTGTATAAGCTGTGCCTTCTTCTCTTTAGAATGTAAGCACTCTAATGAGCAGGGTCCTCCATAGCATTTGTTTTCATGTCTTCATTCATTTTGTCTGCCTTGTCTGTGCTTGTTTTATGTATGTCTTGTTTGATGTATATCCTTGTCTTCCCTACTGTACGGCACTGTGGAGCACTGTGGTGCCTTACAAATCTATGATAATAATAATAATAATAATAATAATAATAATAATAATAATAATATGCCTCTTAGTGAAGCAGATGATACACAGAGTAGCCTGCCTCAGAAAAATGTGACGTACTTGGGTACATGCTGCCAGTGTCGGACTGGGGCATGAAGGACCCACCAGGGGACAGCAATGCTAGGGGCCCACCAGAGGGGGTGTGGCCAACCATCAAAGAGGCGAGACCAGACACTAGAGGGGGAGTGGTCAGCACACAAAGGACAGCTAGCACAATAGTGTAGTATATAAAGAATGCAGTGTGTATAAAGAGTACAGTCTTGATCTGCACCTTATATTGGGCAAAACAGTCACCAAAAATCGGGATTATCCCACTAGACCAGGCTTGACTAACCTGTAGCACTCCAGGTGTTGTGAAACTACAAGCCTCAGCATGCTTTACCAATATATAGCAGCCTATTGCTGGAAGGGTATGCTGGGACTTGTAGTTTCACAAAACCTGGAGTGCCACAGGTTAGCCAAGCCTGCACTAGACTCAGAACATTTGACAGACTGTCCTACCTGTTCTTGTCACCACCTGTGGCTGCTGGTTTCTTTAGCTGCGGCTTGTCTGGATCCTGGAATGTTGAGGGGTCCTATTTGGAAAAAATAATGGGTACATTTAGAAAATTCCAACCAGCTCCGGCATTAAATCAATAGGACCCACATTTAATACTTAGGACTTCCTCCAGCCCCAACATAAAAGTAATAGTATTCCCATTTAATAAACCTATATCCCTCCCAACAGACAGCCCCTGCAATATATTAATCACATTTACATATAATAAATATACCTATTTCCTGCAACCGTCACTGCCATTAAATAATTCATATTCACATTTAATAAATATACCTCATGCTCCTCAAACTCAGCCCCACATTCAATTAATAGCGCCCAAACCACCCCATCTTAAATTAATAGTCCCCTCTATAAAATTTAATTGCCCCATCTTCACCCTACAAAGAAAATAGCACCCATTATTTAGCCACCACCTACCACACACACATTACATTTCCACAAGCCCGTTGTGCCATCACACACACACATTACTGCGCCCCTTCATCACCATGATGTGCCTCCTTATAATCACACTGCACCCTCCATGCTGCTTTTGCTCCCCCCTTCTCCTGGCTCCCCTTCACACACTGCCATACTGTCTGTGCTCCCCCTTCACTCTGCCATGCTCCCCCTTCACTCGGCCATGCTCCCCCTTCTCTGTTCCATGCTCCCCCTTCTTTGTTCCATGCTCCTATTTCTGTTCCATGCTCCCCCTTCTCTGTTCCATGCTCCTATTTCTGTTCCATGCTCCCCCTTCTCTGTTCCATGCTCCCCCTTCTCTGTTCCATGTTCCCCCTTCTCTGTTCCATACTCCTATTTCTGTTCCATGCTCCCCCTTCTCTGTTCCATGTTCCCCCTTCTCTGTTCCATACTTCTATTTCTGTTCCATACTCCTATTTCTGTTCCATGCTCCCCCTTCTCTGTTCCATGCTCCCCCTTCTCTGTTCCATGCTCCCCCTTCTCTGTTCCATGCTCCTATTTCTGTTCCACGCTCCCCCTTCTCTGTTCCATGCTCCTATTTCTGTTCCATGCTCCCCCTTCTCTGTTCCATGCTCCCCCTTCTCTGTTCCATGCTCCCCCTTCTCTGTTCCATGTTCCCCCTTCTCTGTTACATACTCCTATTTCTGTTCCATGCTCCCCCTTCTCTGTTCCATGCTCCCCCTTCTCTGTTCCATGTTCCCCTTCTCTGTTCCATACTTCTATTTCTGTTCCATACTCCTATTTCTGTTCCATGCTCCCCCTTTTCTGTTCCATGTTCCCCCTTCTCTGTTCCATGTTCCCCCTTCTCTGTTCCATGTTTCCCCTTCTCTGTTCCATACTCCTATTTCTGTTCCATGCTCCCCTATCACTTACCTTTTCTATCTGCTTCTTCCTTTTCTTCTCCTCTGTCTTGCCAGGCGCTCCTCACTGAACGTCGGGCGTGATGACGTCACGCCCGGCATTCAGTGCGAACGGAGCCGGCGCTGTGGTCACGTGAGTTTTTTGGGTTTTTTTACTATTAAAGTTTCTAGCTCCCCCCACCAACGAAGAGGGGAGCGATTCAGGGTCGGGGCCCACCGGTGGATAGTCCGGTCCACCGGCGGGCCAGTCCGACCCTGCATGCTGCTGCTGTTCCTGCTGGTAAAGGTGAATCACCAACCCAGTGGGCTGTCACGGTCATATAATCTATAGTTTGCCCAGTTCCGCTTGTCCACATATCTGTGGTTAAGTGTACAGTGAATGGCATTTTGTAGCCGAATAATTGCATTTTTACGGACCTTGTGGTAGAGGTGAGGAATAGCTTTTCTAGTAAAATGGTGTTGTGATGGAATTTCGTAACAGGGACACAAGACCTCAAGTAATTGTATAACACCAGCTGCATTAATAGTGGATATTGGACACAGATCTAATACTACCATAGTCATCATGGCGTCTGTGATCCGCTTTGTGAATGGGTGGCAGCTTTCAATCTTGCTAAGGATTGTTTAATAGTCAATTGTTGTAAACTACTAGTAGTCTTCTTCTTCTTGGTCTGCTTCTGGGTTGAAGATCCCCCCCAGCAGCAGGAGCAGCAGCAGTGGGCCTAAAGTACAATTATGCTTCTGAGAAGTCCTGGATAGGGGAGGAGTCATCTCGCATTAGCAACTTGGATGCAGGACTAACTCCGATCACTTATGAGGGTATTGATGATGAAAGTATTGGGGGTGTAGATTGCAGGTGCTGGGATCTAGATGAGAGAAGGGAGGTAGCTGATGCTGAACTGCTTGTTGTTATTTTTTTTAGCATAAGTTTCTGATTTTCAGAAGAGCATTCCATGAACTGGCTTCAAATAACATGGATGAGGATCCTAGATGGTTAAGGCTCCTACCTCTACTGACTGTGGCTTTACAAACACTACAAATGGCTAGCCAACTGTTGTTAAGATTTGGGTAAACATAATTCCACACATAAGAGGTGGATTTTTTGGTCTTATGCCCAGGCTTGACAATGGCCTTCTTATCACTGGCAAGAACTGCTGCAGTCTTTGTTTGAAAGTGTATGAAAATTGGAGATGCTCACTGACCCCTGTAAAGTGGTTTTGGTTTTTGGTTTTGGATCTGGATTAGCTTTGTGTTTTGGTTTTGGTTTTGGCAAAACCACCCTTGTGTGTTGTGGTTTTGGTTTTGGATATGTATTTTTAAAGAAAAATTGCTAAAATATGCTAAAATCACATAATTTTGCTCTTTTTTGATACTACATTATTATTAATCTCAATAACACTAATTTCAAGTCATTTGCAGTCAATTTTGACCACCTCACAGGTCACATTATTATTTTCATATACTTTCGAACACATACTGCAGTGACCTGGCTGGATGCTAAGCGACAGAGCAATGACTAAAACACATGGCAGTTCCTACCACATCTAGGACACATTGGCGCACAGCAGTGGCAGAAAAGAAAAGTGGTGCAATATGGAATTGTTCTTGGGCCCTCCTAACCACCCTTATGTTGGATCTTTAAAAAGGACATGCACACTTTAGCAAACCAAGCACTTCACCAACAAAAGTGCCACTCCTTGTGGTTAAAGTGCTTGGTTTGTTTGGGCCCCCACAAAACAAGGTAACAATGGTCTTAAGGCACCTAAGGTAACAGTGCTGTTAATTAACTCTACTGTGGCAAGATGTTGTTGTCATCATCCTCAGCCTCAACATCCTCATAAGCGCCCTCATCAGCTTTACAAATACCCCCCTCATCCTGTTGCAATTCCAAAGTGGCATCCTCAATTGGTGTATCACCGGCTACACTCGGGCTGTTCAGGAACACATCTGCAGAAATGCTGAAAGGGGCCTTCTTTATGGGTACACTGTCAGAATGGTCACGATTACACATAGTCATTTCTGAATCTGAACATACATTTTTATCTAATGCCTTACTGTTTTCTTCCAGCTCGGCTTTTACACGTAAAAGTATTTGGGAATCCACTTTTGGAGTCCAAATGACTAGGTCACCACTGACTTTACAAGAAGATGCCTCAGTAACAGTTTCAGATCTCGCACTCATAGAGAAAGGCGAAGGCCTCATTCTTTCTTTGCCACTGCGTGTGTAGAATGGCATGTTGGCAATTTTTTTTCCGGCAGATAACATTGCCTGGATTACAGGTCTTTTTTTCTTGACCATGGTAAAAGGTGTTTTTTTAGATGTTTGTTTCCCTAACTTAAAAAGACTATATACTTGTAACGATCTGCTTACAGCTTACTGCTTTTCCTGGCAGCTCCTGCCTCCTGGACTTTTGGACTTTATTATTTGTTCTTTTTGTGTGTTGCAGCAGTACCTTCATTCACCAGAGGTGCTGCTATTGTGCCCTACTTGTTTGTATCAGGGGTTAACCTGCACTGTAATTATTCCTTGCACCTAGGTGTGTCCCTTCTTAAACCTGTCACTCCCAGCATACATGGCTGGTTATTATTGTCCCATCCTGTGATGTCATATCCTTTCTGCATCCTGTGGATTCTTCCTCCTGCCTTGCTCCTCTGGTTCATGCCTGCTTGGAACCTGTTCATACATTCTGCTTCCCTGCATTAGCTGTTTACCTGCTGATTTCTGAACATTCTTATTATTTCCTGCATCAGCTTGCACCTGGTATTTACTACTGCTCTCAATTACCTGCTATTTATACTTTTCTGCAAATAAACAGAGTGTTTTCACCATATTCGTGACTCCTAGCTGTACTCCTGTTTGTGACCATGACAATACTTTTACATAGGCTTTACCAGATGATGTACAGGGATTACTATCATCAGGACTGGTGGCAGCAGCTGCTTGCTGCTCCTGCTCTTCTGTGTACTGCTGTGAATCCATTTGGAAAACACCATACACTTTTTGGTGCAAATTCAGAAGAAAAGCTTGCAAGGACTAGTATTTGTATTTCTGTAATGACAATTAGCAATGGAGCTCTTGTCTTTGGGTGTATATAACACCTACACTTTTTGGTGCAAATTCAGAAGAAAAGCCTGCAAGGCTTAGTATATTTGCATTTCAACAATGACAATTACAATTAGCAATGGAGCTTTTGTCTTTGGGTGTATATAAGATCCTACACTTTTTGGTGCAAATTCAGAAGAAAAGCCTGCAAGGACTAATATATTTGTATTTCAGCAATGACAATTAGCAATGGAGCTTTCTTTAACACTGCTACCACCCTCCTCTTTTAATTCTCTAAGTTTGCCAGCCCAACTGCTCTACACTCTATCCTACCCCTTCTGTATCCCTCTCTCAAATGGCGCTAGTTCGCCGTGGAGGGCGGTATTTATAGATTCCAAAACTCGCGAGATCCGACAACGTCACAATGACGTTTTGCCTCATTTTGGAATTAGAAAAAGTGCAAAAGTACCGAGTCGAGTCGGCACGGTACTCGGATCCCCTAAGTTCGGGTGTGTTCGGTTTCCGAGGAACCGAGCCTGAGCATCTCTAATGAAAATAATATTGTGACCTGTGAGGTGGTCAAAATTGACTGCAAATGACTTGATAGTGTTATTGAGGTTAATAATAATGTAGGAACAAAAAAAAGCAAAATCATGTGATTTTAGCATATTATAGCAATTTTTAGAAAAAATACAGTTCCAAAACGAAAACCAAATCCAAAACACACGAGGGCGGTTTTGCCAAAACCAAAACCAAAACACAAAGCTAATCCAGATCCAAAGCCAAAACCAGTTCACGGGGGTCAGTGAGCATCTCTAGTCTATTTATAACCTGGGGCTTCCATCTGACAGCGTGGGAAAAAGCATTCCTGACGATGGCATCAGCTCAGCTCACAAGACTGGATCGTAAATAAGAAAGAAGAACAGAGTTAGAGTTGGTAAGTATGTTTGCGTGTTTGTTTTTTTTAATAAAATGTGGTTTTAACCAGGGGAGTCATTTATTTACATTTTACATTGGTGAACTGCAGGACACAGCAGGCACTGGGTTTCAGGACATGCTGGCACTTGTGGTTCCCCAAGTGCCAGCACGCCCTGGCAGCCATGGGTATTCTTGTGCTTGTAGTACTACAAGCACGCCCAGACTATTCATGGCAGCCTGGGCCTGCTGTGACATGTAATTCACCAATGTAAAAGAGTGTTTCATTCATTTATTTATTTTTACACATTTATTACACCACACTCCCCGCCCAAGGGTGTGGGAAGATCCCTACTACTATTAGCACGGAACTGGGTATCCCTATGGAGGGGGCCCACATTTTATTGCGGACCCCAACTCCCTAGGGAATCCAGCCATGTGCTGACCAGCCTGGTTAGTATCATGGCAGGGGGACCTCCTGCTGAGGGTTCCCATGCCATAGTGCCACCTGCCCTGGCTGGCTAAGCCTAGGGCTGGGTGGAAGATAAATGGGTGGATACAATGCTGTTTGTCCCCCCTATTTTCCTCCGACCAGCACTTTTTTTTTACATTTATCTATTTTTTTCACAGTTTACTGCAGGTGGGCTATATAGGTGCCGGTCCCGCTTGCATTGACGTCTTAATGCCGGTAGTGTGATTTTCGGCAATTTCACTGTCATCAATCACACTGTTGGTATTGTATCCATGTTGGGATTTTCTAAATGTCAGTAGTAGGCAGGTATTTTCTCCAGGTCAGTATTTACACTGTAGGTATTTTCTCCTTGTCCGTATTTACACTACAGGTATTTTCTTCATGTCAGTATTTACATTATAGGTATTTTATTCATGTCAGTGTTTACACTGTAGATATTTTGTCCTTGTCAATGTTTTCTCCATGTAGGTATGTTATCCATGTCAGTATTTATATTATAGGTATTTTCGTGTCTGTATTATTTCAATCAGTATTATTACTGTCTGAAAATCGTACCCACCTCAATTAATTAGCAATGAACCAATGCATTTATTTCATATATTAACAAGTTGTCCAAATAAAATAAAAATGTAAGATTACAAATACATACTTTTTAAACAGTGACCGAAAATATCTGTATTTATGCTACATTTTATACAAAATACGTTTGACTATTGCCACCCTTAAAACTTACCATTTTCACAGATGTTAAACACAAGGTCAAGCCTATCAGTCCAGAAAGACTTAACTCTGGCAGTGATGGAATTGGCATATTTCAGAACACAGCAACACTACTGGTGGCTGTATGTACTATACCAAATTTCAAAGACACCAGTGGACATATTTACTAAACTGTGGGTTTGAAAAAGTGGAGATGTTGCCTATAGAATTCTATCTTTCATTTATTTAGTGCATTCTACAAAATGACCTCTAGAATCTGATTGGTTGCTATAGGCAACATCTTCACTTTTTTAAACCCGCAGTTTAGTAAATATACCCACAGAGCTCTGGATTCTAAGGGCTAGATTTACTAAAGAGCAATTTGATGAAACCGCCAGTTTTAGGCTATTTTTCCAGCAGATTTAAAGCTGCCGGATTTACTAAAGATTAAACCGTCATTCAAACGGCCAGAATGAACATTTTTAAAAACCACCACTTTACAGATTTCCATCCCGATTTTTACACTGATAAATATACAAACAGCCGGATTTACTAAGCAGGGGGTTGCAAAACCGCCACACAAACGGCCAGAACAAAAGAGGTGGATGTGAGTGACAAGACTGAAGAAATCACATTCAATTTGCCTGCAGTTAATCATGATATAGAATGGCCCCGACAAGTGTTTCGCAGGTGTGGGTTTATTGGAGAATGGCATTTTCTGGTAATGTTGTTCATTGTTGCTTCTGCATGTATGCTGCTTTTCATTTGATGGAGGCAGAAAGGTGGGAGAAGGATGATGATGCTGAACAGCAGTCCCAGGATTTGTAGAGGCTATGCCGACCACGTGTTTTTGCATTACGGTTTAAACTGGATTCTCTGTCTGATCAGGAGGTAGTCCAAATGTTTCACCTCAACCACACTAACCTCCTGAGGTTTTATGATCAATTTAAAATGGATTTGGAGCCAGAAACATCATGCTCCCATGCAATGTCTGGCCTGCACAAATTATTGTGTGCTGTCCACTTTATGGCCACGGGCTCCTTTTCAGTCTCTGAAAAGGAGCCCGTGGCCATAAAGTGGGATAACAAAGACCACATTTCCTAGACATTTTTCACAGACCTTAAGTGCCCTAAAACGAATGTTACCTACATATATCTGCATCCCAGCAGCTCCATTTCGGCAGCACTGTACTATACAGCAGCTGCGGCGCTGTCAGCACCGTCGCGGACGCGTCTTTGATAGCCCCACGGTTGCTGTATAGTACAGTGCCGCTATGGTGGGCACTTAGTTAAGTGGAGGGGGGGTTTCTGGAGATCCAGAAACCCCCCTGCGTGTGCCACTGCTTCCCCAGTCAAGAATCACAGTGGCATGAGCTAAAGGTAGCTTTCTATAGGCTCCCAGGACTACGTAATGTTTTGAGAGCTGTAGATTGCACTCATATTGAGATGAGACTACCTCCACACAGGGCAGAGGTTTTCATTAATTGCCACCACTACCACTACCTGAATGTGCAGGTTGTCTGTGATGCAAAAAGTAGGGGTCTGTGTACCAACTGGTGATGTGCAGACTACAGAGGGGGGCAGGCAAATTAGAGACCGTCTGATTGACAACTACTTTACATGTAAGTTGCTAATAATAATACCCAAAATCATTGCTCATTTGTGTTATGTGTGAGCAATGCAATCCTTTTTTTTAATAAATTTTTTAGAGTAGGTATTATTGGAGCAGAGGGTAATGTGTCCTCTTCATTTGCACCCTTGAATATTGTTTGGTAAGTGACATACAAGTGTGATTGTTTTTTGTGCAATACACAGTCAGCTATATTTTCCAAGTTTACTAATGACGTTTATGTACCAGAAAAGAATTGTTTGAAATTTTCATTTATTTTTATTTTTAGGTATGTAAGATAAAGTATAACAGATTGCTAAAATCACGAGCACAACAATGTGCACATTACTGATGCATATATGTTCTCCAAACATAAATAAAAGGCCACAAAATAGACTATACCATATTAGTGACCCAAAAACAAATAAACTGTGCTGGTTTGCAAATAAATGCGTAATATTATATTAATGTTTTTTGACATATATTTTTTTACTTGTGTCTTTTGACAGGTAAATGCTGGTTTCCTGTGGCCCACTCTCCTCTTCCTCAGTGACCCCTGGTGGCCGAGGAAGAGGAGAGGTTGCTTTCAGTGTTTGTGTGGTACCCGGGCCTCAATTGGACTACAATTTGAGACATGTCTCTTGTTTGTGTCTCCATAAACTGTGATTGTTGCGGCTGGAAATTAGCAATGGATTGTGCCCAGGGCCAGTGCTAGGGTCCTCGGCGCCCTAGGCAGAATGTCAAAATCCGGGCCCCCCCTTCACGTCTTTCCTTATCTTAACTTGGCTCTTAACGTCCCTCACTGACACTGTTGAGCCGTGATGATGATGTCACGCCCGACAGTTAGTGAGTGGAGGGGAGGAGACAGAGCGCCCCATCAGCTGTTGGAGGGGAGGGCGGCGGTGGTGATCCATAGTCCCTCCCCCCTCCCCGTGGATCTATCTGAAGCTGTGCGGCGCCCGTGGAAGGTATGCTCAGCGGTCGCCGCACAGTTTTAAAGTACCATAATAAAAGCATTTTAATTCTATGGCGCCCACCAGAGCCCGGTGCCCTAGGCAACTGCCTAACCTTGCCTAATGGGAGCGCCGGGCCTGATTGTGCCATTTCTCTACCTGGTTCAAGTAAAGGAGGGTGTGATGGCTGCTGCTCTGACTCTCCCGCTGGGTCAGTGGGTCCATCCTAGATGCTAGAATTTGGAACATCAACTAGGTGTAGTGTCACTAATGTGACTTCTTCTTGCTCTCCCGGAGATGACATATGTGCTTGCTCCAAAAGTCCTGATCAGCATGTCGATTCATATCTACACATTTTACCTATTGTACACGATTACCTTCAGATCTGTGCTCTTCATCTGTCATAACCATCAGCTGCATCCTGGCACCTAAAATGCAAGACTTTTATATTATATCTAGACAAAGTAGTCTAAAAGGCAACTGCATTGGAAAAGAAAGTAACCCATTTTTACAACACAAACTAGTATTATTTGTTGGACTTTCTCTGTGCACTGCAGTGGGTATGAAAATGCATAGATTCCTACTTGAAATCTACACTTTTGATAAGAGTGTGCTGCTTACATATGGTTAATACGGAGATTTGTGTCATGAATTGCAGCACAATGAAAGCACTCCTGGCAGAGAAGGTGCACAAATCCCTGGTCCTGGACTGTAGATTACCATCATGAGCAGCAGCTATTTATATAGCGCCACTAATTCCGCAGCGCTGTACAGAGACTTCCTCACATCAGTCCCTGCCCCATTGAAGCTTACAGTCTAAATTCTCGAACACACACAGGCGGAGAGGAATAGAGAGAAGACTAGGGTCAATTTAATAGCAGCCAATTAACCTACGAGTTTTTCGAGTGTGGGAGGAAACCCACGCAAACACAGGGAGAACATACAAATTCCGCAAAGATAAGGACATGGTCAGGAATCGAACTCATGACCTCAGTGCTGTGAGGCAGAAGTGCTAACCACTAAGCCACCGTAATCATTCTTCTTATTCAGCTCTTCCCATCTCATCGACTTCAGCATAATAGTAAAAAGGAGAGTGAAGGGTGGCATGGGATTAGAACACATTATTCCCAATGAGGAGCAGAGGTGCAGGCTGATCGTGGGGATGAACCCTTTAGGAAAGGCAGCACTATAATGTTGGCAGTCAGCGCTTTATGTTAATTGAAGGCTTCTGATAACTGTTCAGTCAAAGTCTCAGTTTGACCCTCTAAACTGCTGGAAATTAGTGGTGATGAATGGCGGTTCTACACCGCCAACAAACACGATTCTCAGTAAATTTAGCCCTAAGTCCTGCCAGACAATTTAAATGAATGGGAAAAGCTCTGAGATTTTTAAAACATCGCTGGCGACATCACATTTTTGTTATATTGATAGATATTTCTATAAATTGCATGTTGATAGAAAATGACATAGTTGGGACAATGAATTTCTTTTTTTGTGATTTGTAGCTATTTTGGTCCATTTTAAAAGGATGGGAAAATTACAATCTACCTTTAGTAGATTGCCAAGTGTTAATATTCAAACAATGCTTACATTAATAAACAGAAAATTACCTCCATATAAAAGGTTATAAAAGTATTTTTTGTGAATGAAGAATTGAACAAAAGGATGTTTATGTTAGGCAATTATTTACCTAACTGTATTTACACTGTTAAATTTTTATGGCAGCTTAGATATGACTTAACTTTCTGCCTTTCTGAATGGCAAGAGACAACATATGCTGAAGAAAGCTCAACTATTTAAGTCTTATAATATGTCTTGAAATACTCATATTTTTTAGACTTTTTGTTTTTTGTTTGCTGTGTGTCCATTGAGCTTGCAGATCTACTTGATATACACCTGCATATGTGGCTGGATGTAACATTAGGCAGAATTGGTATATATCTAGGCATGGCAAAGGCAGAGAGACAGCTTTCACAGAGAGTGTTTTGCACATTGGAACTTGAAGCTGAACTTAAAGAATGAAAAAAAAAAATAACTGTGGATGAGAAATATTATAATACTAACAAGCAAGGTGACATCCAATAGTATGGTGCCTCACCTGTACAGCAGCACATCTCACTGCTCCTCCCCTTCCCTGAAATTCATCTATATGTTCAATAGACATAGTGGCATGCACTCTAATTCTGCCAAGCAGCACCTTTATTTTTTCACACCAAGATGTGGGGAGGGGGGGCACCAGAGTTTTCTCTCACTCTGGGCACTAAAATGTCTAGTTATAGCTCTAAGAGCATAAAGAACTACTGAGCACTGAGGAGTAAACTGCTGTCGGCTTCTGTTCTTTTGATGGTCAAATCCACACAATCCAAATAGTTTTAAAAAATCAATAACATCAACTGCCTTGCTGACTATTGTTGACAGGCAAAATCTATGTGATTAACTTAGGCGGAAAGATTCTTTATAATGAGGACAGGAATCTGACTTCACTTTCATTGGGTTCCCATGAAGCAAGCTGTAAGTGTAATTGTCCACTTCAGACTTGAATTAGTGTTGATTTCTTTAAAAAGATGAACCTTGATGGAAGATGTAAATCTCATTATCATTAGTTAGGATGGATTCCAGAATTTTATTCTGTGTGAACGGCACAAGACAAGATACATAGCACATAATGATTGCAGCAGGTTTTGTAAGTAAGGCCCAAAAGCTGAAAACATATCCTACCCTCATATATATTATGACTTCTTCATATATATATTTTGCTTTCCACAACTGTAATGCATTCCATCATGGAAAAGATTCAAAATGAAGTGCCACAAAAATGGACAAGGCTTGTTCTTCAAGTACATATGAATTAAGAATGAAATTGCAAAAGATGGTTTGACTAATAGCTGGTGTAGGGATAAAAGATTGCAAGTATGTAAGTGTAGTTATTTTTATAGGGTAATTATCTCTGGTCGTGGACTCAGTCCCTCTGCAACGGTCGGGACGCTGCAGTCTCATTGCGCCGCGTACCGGCATTAGGAGCAGCTGGGCACACGCGCGCTAACACACCTGGACCCTGTCATGACAGCCTCTAGGGCTGATTACAGTTTGGCTCCCATTGGTCTCTGCCTGTTTATAAGGCAGGGAGGGCTTAGCCTCATTGCCGGTTATAGTTCTGTCTGCCAGTCTGTAGCTTGCTACTGTGCTGTTTGGTGAAGAACCTTGGATATTGATTACCTGTGTATGACCCCTTGCCTGTTCTTGGAATTTGAGCCTTTGCCTGTGACCCTTGACCTTTGCCTGTGTACTGATTCTGAACCTTTGCCTGTGATCCTGATCCATTGCCTGTCCCTGGATTACGAACCATTGCCTGTGACCCTGACGTGCTGTTTCCTGACACCTCCTCCGATGCTCCTTCCAGTCTGCAGATCGCTGGTCCACCGCTGTTCCGTGTGCCATCACCTGTACCCGTACGCAGCCTTGTGAGCATAAACTTATACTACTTTGAGTTTAAGACCTGGGGGCATCTGAGCACCTGTGAGCGTAACCAGTCTCTACGGGAAAGGCGGCTGCTATAGGTAAAGACCTCCTATACCTGTTCTATAACTTTATGCCGCACTGGTTGTCGCAACAGTCAGATGCTGCACCAGAGAACTAATCCTTAGATAGGGTGCACAGTGTGCTATATAGAAACGGACTGATCAACGAGCTACCAACTGATGTGATCACAGGACTATGACTGCGGAGTGGAGATCTTGGCTGCCTTGACATTCTGCACAAAGTGAGAAATTATTCCCATCACAGAACATAATTTAAAACAGGCATGGATTTACCTTCCAACTATACTTCCACCCTAAGGGGAAAATCATCTCAGCCAAGACACACAACCAGGGTGCTGAGCTGCTGAAATGTCTGAAGCAGCAGAACTCCCTACCTTTGGAAGGCTCCTATCCCTGTGATCTTCATATTACCCCCCAAAAAATCCTTGCCAAGTGGAAAAGAGATTGATAAGTAATAAAACAAAAATTTTACTTAATACGCCTGCTGTGCTATTTACTTACAGCCCTGCATTGGCAATGCTCATTCTGCGGAGCTCCCTAGGCTCTCATATCTTTAAAGTTTGAATAATTTTGCACTTTCCTCCCTAGGTGGTACACTTGCAAGCAACTCAGCAGTTCAGTGAGCTCACATTGTATAATATTAAGCCTACCAGAGACACATCTTAAGTCTCTGCATCTGATGCTACTAAGCAACCAGTCTGTACAATCCTATTTATCTCTATGGGTAGCAAATACAGCGGGATTGTGATTCTGGAAAATCAACACTATACCTTCACTCCCACAAAGACATATGTAGATCCCACAGGTAGATACTTCATAGTAGTGTGATTGCACTGCCAGTACATACTCACACTAGTCACAATTTATACCCCCAACTTAAACAAATCTTGCTTCTATGAATAATTCTTTAAGAAACTATCCTCTGTGGGGCAGAGCAGAGGGGATTTCACTATGGTAGTATACCTCAAACTAGATGAAACCCTATGAACTCACTGTACTGCACTCAAGACTGGACAGGCAGTCCGAGACTGTTTTGAGTTTAATTGGATGAATGAGATTGCACCATCAGATAAATGAGATGTGCACAAGGCTAATAATAATAATAATAATCAGCCTTGTGGCAACGGGTTGCTCCCTACCCGTCAATCAGTGATGTGGGGTAATAAGTAATTATTTATTGCTAATAAAGCCAGAGCTGGATTAAGGCTTATGCCACCAGCCAGTCCTCAGATGTGTGTTAGCTAGTGGCTGCATGTGAAGAGGAACATTGAGATCTCCATAGCAGTCATCAATGCTGGGAAGTGTGGGACCATATATAAGAAACACAAATTTGTTGATAGATCCCCTTTAAGAGTCACCCAATATACCGTATACAATGTTTAATTTCACATGGCCCACCTACTATTACAATAAGAGTCAAATACAGTGAAGACAATTATAGAACATTCTGCTATTGATGTTAAATTTTGAAAATCAGAAAACAGGAATCTAGGCAAATAAATGTAGCAAGTCACAGATTTCTAGGTAAAATGATGTGTGGCACTGGGAAAAGCAAAATACAAGGAACCTGAATCAAGAGTCACGCTAATACCAATTTTATTTGTTCTTGGTAACACAAGTGGTCAGACGTGTGAGATACATAAGTACAGACTAATATGTTTTAATGGAAGCAGAATAGGTTGCTAAATTGACAGTATATAAGAATATCATTAGTTTAGAGCATTTTCTTTATAAATGTTAAAACAAGAGTTAATAAACCACCCTGTTGAGTATCTAGACCTTCATCGTTAACTTTCCCTAAATTTGCTCAGGTGAATCAACCAAATATTTTGGCCAGTAATTATTATCATTATAATTTTATTGACCTAGAGTCAAGATATTTTGCAGCTTATTCCACATTGATGTGCTGTAGTTGACCTTACAATCCAATTGCTCTACCACAAGTAAACAAACATAAGGCCAATTTGGTTATAATTCAAGAAACCTACCAGTTTGTTTCAGGACTACTGGAAGAAACTGGAGCACCCAGAAGAAATCCACATGAACATGTCAGAACAAACATTGTCCAACAGCAGCATGGCATGTTTAAGTTCACTCACTGTTCAACTGATGCTCAAATGCATTGTTCATCTAAAACAATTCTACTCCATATTTATCCGATACCAAGTATTATATATTAATCCATATATATATATATATATATATATATATATATGTAAACAAATACAATAGATAGTACAGCGCGTAACTCTGAGAAGATAAACAAGTTCCAATTCAAATATTGTCCTTTGGAAGAAGTGGATATCCTATGTTCAGGAGGCTGCCAAAGTTCCCACAAAGCCAGTTGGTGGACTGGAATAATCTAAAACAAAATAAGTAGGAGGGGGCGCCACATAGTATAATACTGTATTCAACAATACAGATAGGTGTACCACAAGCCAGAATTTAAATCACCAAGTGGACATAGGCACTCAGGTATTAGAAGTGAATCAGTAAGGATAAAAACACACAGAGGAGGAAATATTTCCAAGACCACCAACACCATACCAATATGCGTACCAGATAAAAGAACTTTAAAGCTTATCTGTAGGTATAGTCGGTCCCTTCATAGATTAGAGTAGCTTTGGTTCCCCTTCAGGTTGGTGGAGTGTTATTCTCAACACTTACAGGAGCATGAATAGGCACTTCATATATCCTCAGTGGTAACCACATTTATATAAAGAAAAAAAGGGGAAGGCTCTCATAGTGTAATACCATATGGTTACACATTTATTGCAGAGTAAAATACAGATGTACACTTACATTAAAAAATTAAGATATATGCTTATCTGGGTATCTTTGAGCTGGAACAGGACAGCAGGATTCAGTAACTATCACGCTACCACGTTGCCAAAGATCCAGATCACTGAGTCCTTAGGAAATAATCCTCAGCCAAGTTCAACACAGAATGCGCTGCCACGCTGTTAGATATAAATCAGCAGGCTCTTAGAACTCAATCCTCAACGCGTTTCGTCTCATTTAAACGGAGACTTCATCAGGAGGAATTATACTGTGTGACTCTCCAAGTCACAGGTATAAATAGTATGTATCGCGCCATCTTGCGCATGCGCACAAGTGGCGTCATCTGGCGTTACACGTGGGGACGTCTACCAGGCGTCAGATGTCAGTTTTTTTCTCTCAACCAACTTTGTTCAAAACTTTTTCACAGGACAAAAACAAGTTTTGGATGTTAAACAGCAGTTCAGTTGTCAGAAAGTGCTTGCGTGCAAACATTATAACCAATTAATCTATACAAAAGGATAGTTCTAGTCAGGGTACAGACTTTTAGTGTGCATACATGAGGACATTGCTTGGGAAAACCTGAACCAAGATATCACCAGTATTACATTTGTACATATATATATATGGAATACAATTACCATATTCGATAAAACCACTAATGGAATTGTTATATATATATCATGACATTATCAACCCAGAGCTCTATTATAAAATATGTAATTAACATATAAAATATAAAAAAATAATAAATATGAAAAATAAAATAAAAAATAAAACCAATACATTATAAAACCCAAATATATATCAATTTAGACAGTGCAGAGATATAGAGCCTAACAATAAGATTTTATATTGAGTATATTGAGAAGGTGTAATAGTACACCTATTGACATAAACACTCAAGATAAACCATCATAATGGCTATGGGACTACCTAACTATAAAAAAGGGGCTATTTCGTAATTATCGTTAAACCCCTGTGGCGCAAGTGTGCCCAGTGTGTAGATCCAAAACATCTCTCTCTGGGAGAGAAGTTTTTGAAGGTCACCACCTCTATCGCCCAGTTCAACATGTTCTATGGCCATAAATTTTAAGTGTTGAGGGTCCGAATTATGGGCCTCTTTGAAATGTTTTGAGACTGAATGGCTGATTACCTGTTTTTTTATATTTCTCACATGTTCCTGAATTCGGATTTTTAACTGTCTTTTGGTTTTACCGACATATTTATACCCACAAGGGCACTCTAATAGATAAATGACTGATGTAGTTAAGCAATTCATTAGTTTATTAACTGTAAAATTCCTACTATTGTTATAGCTAGAAAACTTTTTATTCATAGGGGCTGTATATTTACAGATGTTGCACTGATTACATCTTACGCTCCCTTTAATATCCAAAAAAGTAGAAGAATTCTTAGTAGGATTAATACATTTCAGATGGCTTGGAGCTAATATATCTTTTAGGTTGAGATTTTTCTTAAAAATAATTTTTGGTGATTCGGGAAGGATATCATGTAGAATAGGGTCTTTTTTTAGAATATTCCAATGCTTAGATAGAACTGATTTAATTTTGTTCTCCCCACTACAAAAGGTAGTAACAAATGAAGCCTCTTCATTTTTACTATCAATTTTACTTTTGTTATTATTTTTGTTAGGATATGATATCAATTCTTGCCTATTAAGATGTTCTGTTTTTTCAATCGCGTTATCTAATAGTACTTGGGGATAACCTCTCCTACGGAATCTTTCTGAGTAGATGTTGAGCTGTTCCTTACAATGGGTTGCATCGCTGCAGTTCCTCTTTATACGATAAAATTGGGAGTACGGAATGTTAGTTTTCCATTTTTTAGCGTGGGAACTATTAAAGTGCAAGTAACTGTTGGTATCAACGGGTTTAATAAAATTCTTAGTAATAACTCTTCCGCCTTGTGCTATAAGGATCAGATCTAAATATTCTACACTTATAGGATCACATTTCATTGTAAATTTCAAATTGTAGTTGTTTTCTCCAATATATTGCATAAAGTCATTCAGAGATTCAATGTCCCCTTGCCAAACGATTATAATATCGTCAATATATCTTTTAAATAGGACAATGTTATCCGAAAAAGCATTAGAACTGTAAATATATTGGTCTTCCCATACGCCCATAAATAAATTTTCAAAACCCGGCGCAAAATTTGTGCCCATTGCGGTTCCGCACAATTGTAAATAAAACTCATCGAGAAATTTAAAATAATTATGAGTTAAAATAAAATCAATCAAGTTACATATGAACATCTTGTGCATGCTAGATAACGAATCATCTGAATCCAAATTCTTTTTAGCTGTTTCAATGCCTTTTTTGTGCTCAATAGATGTATATAAAGACTGTACATCAATAGTTACCCAAAGAAAGTCTCTATTCCATTTAAAATTTTCAAAGATTTTTAGTACATGTGTGGTATCTTTTATATACGATTTTAGTTCTATAACATATTTATTTAGGAATACATCTACATATTTAGAAATTTTTGAAGTCAGAGAGTCAATACCCGCTATGATAGGTCTTCCTGGTGGATTAACTAGGCTCTTATGAATTTTTGGCATATAATAAAATATTGGTATAATGGGATTGCTAACCATTAGAAATTGGAATTCATCTTTGATAATTATTTCGTCATACAGAGCTCTAGTGAGTAATTCTCTTAGGGAATTTACATAATCATGAGTAGGATCTTTTGTTAAGCGAATATATGAAACTTTATCATTCAGTAGTCTCATAGCTTCAGTAATGTAATCAGAACGGTTCTGTATAACAATGCCGCCTCCCTTATCTGCTTGCTTAATTATGACATCAGTATTATTCTGGAGGTCTTTCAAGGCTTTGTTTTCTTGAAAACTGAGATTCCTATGGGTATTCAAGTTGTCCTCTGTATCACACAAATCTGAAGTAATTAGTTCTTGAAAAATTTCAATATGTCTACTTTTAGACTCAAGTGGGAAATATTTAGACGGTGGTTTAAGACCAGATTTGGATTGAGTGTCATAGTTTGTTAGAACCGCTTGTTCTTTTTTAGCGAAATGCCTTTTCAGGGTTAATTTTCTAACAAATTTATTTATATCAATGTAGACCTGAAATTTATTGGGTTTTTTTATAGGGGCAAAAGACAAACCTTTACTAAGTACAGATATCTCTGATTTATTCAGTACATGATTAGAAAGGTTAAAAATTCCTTCTCTTTTGAGGCTATCATGATTCATTACATGTATCTCCTCTTTTGTGGTCTTGAGGCCTCCCCGTTTGCCTCTCCTTCGGTGTATCTGCGTTTTAAGGGAGATGCAAGTTGTACGTTTTCTCTGAGGGGGCGTTTCCATCTGTCCCTTGGGGTCAGATCTGGAGATAAAAAACCTTCATTGTCACTATCAACACCTTCTAGTGCAACGAACCTATTTGTGTTAGTAATATCTCTGGGTTTGGGATATCTTCTTGTCTCATAATTTGGAGTTTGGAACGTTTTGGGTTTTTTGTACGGAACAGTGTTCCAACTTGTTTTATCCTGGTATTGATATTTACTTGGTATATCTTTCTGAGATCTATTCCAATTTTTTATTCTATTATTCTCATAATCGTTCTTATCTCTTAGGAACTTCCTTTGTTTAATTTTGATAACATCTGTTTCAATTCGTTCTAATTTCTTACTAAGTACCACTTCATTTTCAGAAAAAAAGGGTTTCTCCTTTTGAGTTTCTAGAGCTTTCTCTTTATCAGTAATTTCAATTTCTAAGTTGTGTAGAAATTTCTTTTTTTCACATATAATCAATTTAATAAGTTTTTTAGAACACTCATGTAAAATTGCATCCCATTCCTTATTAAATTGGGAATCATCAGTAGTAAAAGTGGGAGATTTATTAATTCTCAACCCTCTAGGTATGCGATCAGCTTTAATATAGTTTTCTAGGGTATTAACATCCCACCATACTTTTGTTTCTTTAATCAGGATCTTTTCAAGATCCCAAAAAAGGTTATCAACATCATTCTGTGGTTCAAGGGGAATGATTTTATCCTCAAAGATTTTTTGACAGTGTTCAAATCTCCGATTCACCCTGTTTCCTGTTTTCCACATATTGGGTAAACGTTAATACTGTCTAAACAGAGTATGCAGCTAGTATCTATACACCAATTGAATAATAGAGATAAACAAATACAATAGATAGTACAGCGCGTAACTCTGAGAAGATAAACAAGTTCCAATTCAAATATTGTCCTTTGGAAGAAGTGGATATTTTATTGACCTAGAGTCAAGATATTTTGCAGCTTATTCCACATTGATGTGCTGTAGTTGACCTTACAATCCAATTGCTCTACCACAAGTAAACAAACACAAGGCCAATTTGGTTATAATTCAAGAAACCTACCAGTTTGTTTCAGGACTACTGGAAGAAACTGGAGCACCCAGAAGAAATCCACATGAACATGTCAGAACAAACATTGTCCAACAGCAGCATGGCATGTTTAAGTTCACTCACTGTTCAACTGATGCTCAAATGCATTGTTCACCTAAAACAATTCTACTCCATATTTATCCGATACCAAGTATTATATATTAATCCATATATATATATATATATATATATATATATATATATATATGTATACATATACACTTAAATATACTAAGTTGAGCTATATTATGCTGATTAATATCTGGTGCCAAGCATACATATTAACACTGAGTGTGTCAAGTATAGTATATTTAGCAATATTTGGTGGTCAGCATACAAATTTGAGCCATATCTGGTGCCAAGTCTGATATTCTAAAACATAAATAGTGCAAATCTGGTGCCAAGTGTAATATGCAAAGCCATATCTCTTGCAAAATGTAATAAGTGATTCCGTAACTTGTGTCAAAAAGTAGCTAGTGCCAGGCACTTACAAACCCTCACATCAATCATTGCCACCAGGTCCCAGGTATCATTTTCCTCTCTCTCCTCTCCATTCCTCCTGATGAGTACAGCTTAGAACAACTGTGCGCCTACCAGCTGGTTTCTTACCCTACCTAGTAAAATTAATCCCAGGGTCAGTGCCTGTCCAAAAGAAAAACTAGTTGGGAGTTAATATTTGAGGTTTTTGTTTTTTTTAATATTAACCAGACCCACTAGCTGTATTGCTGGTGGGTCCCGTGGTTGTAACACTCTTTGAATGTCAGCATTGTGACTCTCGATATTACTACGCTCGAAAGTCACAATGTCGCTATTTTACACGTCAGCTGAATGAATATGTTTTCATTTAAACTGTGTCAGGAGCCGTGGTGGCCACGGGCACCGCCGCGACTCACTTCCTCTCACTGCGAGCGTCCTGGCCGTCTCCATGACGTAATTTCCTGTTACCTGTTTTCCTGTTACTCGGGGCCCGAGTGCTCTGAGCGGGCGCATCGAGTGCTCTGAGCGGTGCGCCCTGGCAGGTGCTGCAGCCGGGTGCATGCGCTAACACTGTGCCTGCGGACTAATTAATTGGGGCACATTTTTTACGAGGCCTGATAATCATTACAGGGCTAAGCCCTGATTGGCCAGCATCAGTATATAAGGCAGGGAGGGCTTAGCCTCCCTGCCGGTTATAGCGTCCCAGTTTTTGTACTGTGACCCTTGGATTGATGATTATTCGATGTGACCCTCTGCCTGTCTATTGGACTCCGCCTGCCTGCTTGTGACCCCGACCCTTTGGCCTGTTCCTCGGATTTTGCTGTTTTGCCTGTGACCCTGACCTTTGGCGTGTTTACCTTGGCTTTCGACTGACCATCCTTGCCATCTCTGCTGCTTCCTGAGCTCCAGCTGCGGTTTAGTATAACGTACCTACACTACTTGGAGTTAAGTCCTGGGGGCATCTGAGTACTTGTGAGCGCGTCCAGCTCTACAGGAAAGGCGGCTGCTATAGGTGAAGTCTGTTCTGCAGGTTCGTTATCTGACCACCAGCAGCCTAACACACTGTCACCATTTTAGTGTCAATAGTATAACAGTATAACTGTCAACATATTCACGATCGTCAGACTACACCCTTCCTGGAGCCCCAGCTCTGAGCTCATTGGCCATCTGGATTTTGTGCCCCCCCCCCCATACCCCACTACACTTTGGATGACCATAGACTTACCTTCACCCTGGCCTCTACCTCACTCCATGGACCTGATGTCCACCCTCCGTTCCATAGTTCCTGTCTTGCCCTTGCTCTATTGCTAGAGTATCCTCACCCTTGCACCTCCCTCCCATCCTTCATACCCCTCTTTATCCTCCCATCTCACTGCCCCTCCCCTCTTTCTTCCCCTTATCAACCCATACCACATATTACTCCCCACTTTTTTCCTTTTCATGATTGCTGGGGTCATCTCCCCTAACCCTAGCCCCCTCCTCTCCTTTTATTCACATCTTCTCTCCCTTCTCAGGTTATCACCACCTTATGCACCAACAACCCAACCAACCTCATCCACCACTACTCACTTCTCTCTCTATCCCTTTCTTCTGTGCTCTCTGGAACATCAGATCCATTTGCATAAACTGGCCACCATCCATGAATCTTCGTCTCCAATTCTCTTAAAATCCATCCATCACCAAAAACAGTCCTCCTTCTACTGACACCACTTACCCTGGACCTCTCTGCTGCCATTGACACCATGGACCACCCTCTACTACTGTGCTCCCTTCACTCCATTGGTCTTCTGTGAACTCTTGGTTCACCTCCAACCTCACCAACCTCTCCTTCTCAATGTCTAACTCTGACTCCCCTTCACTTCCCATAGCTGTTTCTTGGGGCTCCGTCCTTGACATACTAATCTTCTCTGTGTATACCTCCTCTCCAGCATCATCTCTATGCCAACAACACACAAATATTCCTTTCCTTCGCTGACCTCTCCTCGTTCCTGTCAAGCAAGTTCACTGCCTGGGCATCATCCTTGATTCCTCCCTCTCCTTTATACCCCACATTCAATCCCTCACACAATCCTTTCATTTCCTGCTTCACAAGAACACCAGGATCAGACCCTTTCTCTCCGTTGATGCCACCAAACTCTCACCCACTCTCTAATTTCTCTTCGGTTGCTGTAAGCTGCTCCTCACTGTCCTCCCCCTCACCCGCCTCTTTTGTCTTCAACATGTCCTCAACGCTGCAGCAAGCATGATCTTTCACCTGCATCCAAACATTACACTGCTCTATTTCCCATATAAAATCCAATTGAAACTCCTCACCTACAAAGCTCTCACCCGTTCAACCATTCCATACATTTCCAATCTCATCTCCCTACATACTCCCTCCCGACCACTCAAGTCAGCCAATGACTTCAGCTTCTCTTTTCTTACCACATATTACTCTAGCCTCCAAGAGGTTTCCTGTGCTGCTCCCCACCTCTGGAACACTCTCGTATAACTCACCTGTTCAAGAAAGCATACCAATCCACCACCTAACTTCTCCCCCATCCATCATATTCATCATCACCTTCCCTCTTTGTGTCAACTCTCTTGTTTCATGCCCCCCATTTGATTCTAAGCTCTCATGAGCGAGGCCCTAATGTCCCACATTCTAGTTCTTACTTATGTCATATGTACAGTGTATTGCTCCATCCCTCTAGCTTGTTTTACTGTATATCCAAAGCATGCCAGCATTGTTCCATGTAACCTGTCCTCTGTTACTCCTGTATTGTTGTCTGTGTTACTTGTCATACTATACAGTATTTTGTCATGCCATTTGCATTATACTTTATAAATCATGCTATATTATGTCATTCCACTTGTTACATTTACCCGTTTCTTTCCACATACTGTACAGCACTGAAGAACTTTGCATCGACATATAAATAAATGAGAATATTCATAATAATATCCCTCAGTTATATCCCAAAGTTATCTTAAGTTCAACGGCCTGATTCATCAAGGGATATAAATGGTAATTTTGTGGGTATCATCTGCAAAATCACTTTGCACATACCCAGGGCTGGACCCTATGTCACAGAACACAGCCACATTCAATTAATTTTTGAATGCAAAGGACGCTTACTACAGCTTACGATTTCAGTGAGGAAACACGGTGGAGAAGGGGCGTTTGGGTGTAGTGAATCTACAGTTAGGGAGTGAGAAACTCGAGCGAACACAGCATTGTCAGATTCAAGCTATGGGCATCTCAAAAGTATTTGTTTTTTAGCCATATCTCTTGCTCCAGGGCTAGTCTAAGTACAACTTACTAATGATGACGGTTGTTTATGCATGCTGTTTGCAATCAGTAGCAACTGTAAAAATTTATTTTATGTACAGTAGACTTTAATAGCATCCTAATAAATGTATTTTATGGGGTGAAAATTATAATAAACTGCTTTTTTATGTTTTGTTATAAATGCCTATATTAATAATAGGTGACATTAACTCAATGGGGAATATTCAATTAGGTTTCCGGTCCGCGGTGACGTGCCAGAAGAGGACGCAAAGTCAATCGTGCGCACCCCATAGGGTTGCGTAGGAAAATCCGCGTTATTGCGATACCGTATTAATACTGCTCACTTTTCCGTGGTAACGCACGTTACTGCGGACCAGAACCCTAATTGAATATGCCCCAATATCTTTTGTTTCTGTGCGTCCTTTTGAGAATTTCTATTCATCATAAAATGTATATTGGACGCATCCGGCAGTGTCCTGTGTAGTAGAGCAAATCAGACTTGCACCCATATTCATCGGCACACGTATCTTCCGATCCGCTCCTTGTTGAATTTGTGCGTACAAATACTCAGATTAGGTGTATTTTAAAACAAATGCACGCTGCACTCAGTGGGCCTGATTCATTAAGGAAAGTAAAGCAAAAAGAAGAAGTTACTTTGCACCTTGACAAAACCATATTGCATTGGAGGGGAAAATACATTTAAAATGTGGGAGCAGATTAATAGTTGGGGTAGAGCATGTTCTAGATCAACTTTTTAGATGTCAGTGTAAACGTAAATCTATCAAGTATTTGTATGCTACATGAAAAAACAGCCAGTGTTTAACTTATGTGCAAAATAATAAACTAAATTGCACCCCTTGCATTGTAACATGATTTGTCCCAGAGAAAACTTACTCCTTTTTTTCTTTCCTTACTTTCCTTAATGAATCAGGCACAGTATGTGTGCCTTATTAATTCAGGGCCTGATCCATTAAGGAAGTTAAGCAAGAAATTGAGTATGTTTTCCTACTTACATTTTTTAGGCAAAACCATGTTCCAATGAGGGGTGAAAATGATTTTTTTTATTTTGTACATAAGTTAAATACTGGCTGTTTTTTCTGAAATGTAAAGTTGATATTTGTGTGCTACATGAAAAAACAGACAGTATTTAATTTATGTGTAAAATAATAAACCAAGCTGCATCCCTTGCTTTGTAACATGGTTTATCCAGGAGAAAATGTACTCCTTTTTTTGCCTAACTTTCCTTAATGAATCAGGCCCAGCATGTCTAAAACAGAGCTCATCATCTTCACTCGAACTAGTCTCAATACCTGCCCACCACTCCTTCTTTATGAACAACATTAATTTCTCATCTGTGCTTCATGTCTGCTGTCTGGGTGTCTTCTTTGACTCTCCTTTACACCCCACATCGAGTCAAGCAAACCTGTCACTTTCACCTTCACAACATCATCAGGCTAGACATTTCTTTACCAATGACACTACCAAAACTCTTAGCAATTGCTTATTAATGTGATGTACAGTAATACTATTGTTAGTTTGGAAGCTAGAAAAAAGAATGACTGTTTGTGGGCAGCGTTACATAATAAGCCTATAATGAAGGTCTGTTTATGGACATAGAGGGGCTCCTGGGAAGTCATTTATAGACATAAGTTGGTACTTGGATAACCTTTGTAGAAAAATTTGATAAACCTTACTCCAATGCATTGCAAAGGTCTAACATTGATGCTGCCATAGAAAACAATAGGTCAACTGAGATATATTTGAGAAATACTGAACTAGAATATTTGCTTAATACTCAGCATTATCATTATATTGCATGGTTTCTGTTATTATGAGTCATTTCAAATTAAATATGCAGAAGTTGACTTGTGTGATCTAAAATAAAACAAATCAATATCCTTAGGCCTGCAGAGGCAGTTATCTGGTGCTGATTGTGATTTTGTTATTTCCGTCTCAGCACGTCAAATAAGGTTCAGTCTGCCCACGTGCTTTATGCAGGCCTCCCAGAGCCTGTCCTCTGGGGACACTAGTCATTAGAATTCTGCCCAAACTCAATCATTAGTTTGACACACAATAATCTAGTTTTTGTAAATAATTAACTGAAAAATAATATAGAGTAGTTGATAATCTGTCACGAGCAGTGCGACAGATACACTGCACAATTCCAGCAACTGTTACTGAAGAGTAAATAAATGCTAAAATTGGGTTTAATCATGGTGTACTATGTTACAATATAACAACTTTGTATTACTATGTGGGCTCTGAGGTTTCTCACACTGTGGGTTTTGCCTTCAATAAATTTTCTGTTTTAAAACCGTCACAATCGCAGAAAACCATGGGTTTGACAAAACTGGGGTTTGATACATTTGACCCCAGGTTGGCAACTTTTGCAGAAGACAGCATGTTGTCCACATATTATCAGCAGTTATAGATTCAATATAAACCGATTCTATTAGTAACTATTACACTACATTTTACTAGATCCCCAACAGCATGCATCTGTTAGTGCTGTCCTATATGGAGGCGTGATTCAATCCTTTCATGGATCTACCCAGTCCTGCATTTCTTAATAGTATTGATAGTGGTGGGATAGAGCAACATCATAGGCTTCTCAATTATAAATAAGTACCCGTCTGTCGCTTACATTGGGCAATTTATTGTTGGCCTGAAGAGTAGATATCATGTCTGGTTTTATGTGTCTGGGCATTAAAGGGAATGCGCATCCTTCATTTTGTCCCAACAAAGCCAAAACCATGTATGATGTGGAATATAACCGTGTGTAATGAACATACAGAGTTAGGGGCATAACTAGAAATGTCTAGACATCATAGCAAAACTGTCATGGGACATCTACAAATCAAAAAGTCCTACCCACCACAATGACTGCTCTCTCCAGAAGTCAGTAGCAAATACAGCAGTGTCATTAATAGCAATCTGGCACGTTAGTATGAATTATTCTGTATATACAGTCATTTTACCACATTATTTTACAAATCTTATTCAGGAAAAAATTTATTAATTATGAAGCCATTTCAAGTTTGTAGTTTATGGCACATTTTTCCTCTTCTGGGAAAGGACCTCCGGTGCTGTAGGGCCTCTTAAGACCGTGGATCGATATGGCTATAGTTATGCCCTTGGAAAGTGTCATGATTAGTAGATACCCCTGATGTATTTATTTTTTACAAACGTTTGAGTCACATGATTGTTGTGCATTATATCTCTATTTTATTGTGATCTGTGGAATATTTTTTATTATAATCCTTATTTAAAATGAAAAGACTAATTCCTACAGAGCATTAAACCTAAACTACAATAGAATTCAAGCTTTACTTTATTTCACACATTTTTTTTTTTTTCAAACATTTTCTATAGCTATTTGAAATTAGTTTCTGTTGGCTTTGGAAGTATAGGTCTGAAACTCAAACTTTGTAGAAACGTATTAAGAGGCAAGGAGCATACAAATGTTACAAATGTGTCAGCTTGCCTCAACCTCTTAGCTTTCCACTTCACAAATTTTAGCATCATTTTTATGCATAATCAATAGCTCATGTAATTATGTTTTCTTTGTGATATTTTACTTGCATCTAGTAAGAAAACGTATTACAAACCAATTTGTTTCATTATGTAGATATAAATATACAAAGTGCTAGCACCCACGGCTAAGTTGCTGTAAGCGTTCTTGAATGTGTATTGCCATTCTGGATAAGCATCCCACAGTTTCCTGCCTATTATATAAAAAATACAAATAACTTATTATGTAAGAGTTATTAAATGTGGCTGCATATTGCCATGGCTGTTACCATAATCTTTCAAAGAAGAAAATAAGGGCTAGCAAGGAGATGATTTCAGCTGGGCATCACTGGGAATTGAGACTGGCAGATCACTGTTTCAAACGTCAAGTCTAAACAAGAACAAAAGACTTTCAAATTATATCCCAGGGATTCCAACACTTCACGAGGCAGCGGTGTATCTTAACCTTTCTGTCTGAAGCAATAGTATTTTAATGGAGCGGCAGCAGGAAGAACTCCTGCAGGGATGTACAACCACAGCATTGCAGTGTCGATTTCAAGATGAATTTGGGAAGAAGAACCAAGTGCTTTTGGAATATAGAACACCAACAGATAATGGCCTGGTTGGATGCAAAATAAGCTTGAAATTTGCATATATCATAACATATATCTTTATAGGACTCCAACTGTGTCTATTTTGCTACATTTGAAAAAGGCAATGAGCTAACATTGTAGAAGTTGAGGTTGATAATAAAAGTGGTAGATTTAAATGGGCATTATCTAACACTGAAGAGTCCTGCGCAGGTTTTTATTCACCATTGAGAATACCAAGAAAGGTGCATTTAAATAGAAAAAAGGGGGGACAGTTCTCTTACAATTAAATATGTATTTAACCTGATAATAACTCTTTTTTGCAAAGTTGCTAGGGTGCCAGCCCAGAGGCAGATCTGTAAAAGGCCTCAATTAAGAAAGTAGAGTCTGTATTATTAATGTGTAGAGTCCATCCACTGGGCTAGTAAAGTATAGCATCTGAATCTGAGCTAAGTGTCAGGCCCTGATTTAGGGCTCTGGCCAGGCCACCCTAGGCTGATACACACATAGCACATCCCCCCTCCCCCACTGTATAGGCATAGAGGAATACTCCTATGAATATGAATATTCAGAAGTATTCTCCAGCATTTAAATTTGGACAGAATGTGCCATTCTCTCTTACCTGTTCTTGCTGTACTCTCTTCATTGTTCTTGCAGCTTGTTGTGTTCTAGCTGGCATCTGGAAAGTTGGGGTCCTGTTTTGAAAATATGCAAAATAATGCAAAAATTGTATTATAATGCAAAATATTAACATATCCTGGGGTAGACGCTTCAGTTCAAAACAACACTCCGGTGTGGCCAGATAAAACTACCCTCTAGCATACACATATAATGTATAATCAATATATGAGCATTTGTGATCAAACAGCTATAATCAAATACAAACATCAACCAGCCTCATCTGACTAGTATTTAGTATTCTAGTGAACGCAGAGGTCATAGACAGCATTCTTGTAACTGCCACACAATACAGAGAACATCCCCCCCCCTTTCCCAAAGCTGCTCTAATTTTTAAATACTCCCTCAGCCAGTTTCATTACCTCGGGCTGAACCGAATTAGGCGGCAACTTGGGCTGAACCAAATTAGGCGGCAACTCAGACTGCACCGTCATCATTGTTTCTGGAGCGGACTGGAGGGACAGGACCCTCTCTGGAGCAGGCTGTAGAGGAAGCGCCCACTCAGAAGCAGACTGGTAAGGCAGCTCCCTCTCTGGAACAGGCTGTAGGGGCAGTGCCCTCTCTGAAGCAGGCTGTAGGGCTAGTGCCCTCTCTGAAGCAGGCTGTAGGGGGCAGCGCCCTCTATGAAGCAGGCTGCAGCTCAGGAACAGAGACAGCGGCTGGCGACTCGGATCTGAAGAAAGCGGCTGGTGACTCGAATGTGGAGACAGCGGCTGGCGACTCGGATCTGGAGACAGCGGCTGGCGACTCGGAACTGGAGACAGCGGCTGGTGACTCAGGAGCTGAGGCAGAGGCAGTGGCTGGAGGATCAAGACCGGAGACAATGGCAGGAGATTCAGGACTAGAGACAATGGCAAGAGACTCAGGATTGGAGACGATGGCAGGAGACTCAGGACTTGAAGCAGAGGCTGGTACCTTTTTACTGGTTGGCAACTTGGAACTGGGAGCAGAAGATGGCACCTCTGAACCAAAGGCAGAGGATGGCACCTCAATACTAGAGGCAGAGGAGGGCACCTCAGTACTAGAAGCACAGGAGGGTACCTCAGAACTTGAGGCAGAGGATGGCACCTCTGAATTGGAGGCAGAGTATGGTACACTAGGATAGGCAACAGAAGCTGGCACCTCAGGGCAGGCGACACGAGCTGGCACCTCAGGACAGGTGACAGGAGCTGGCACCTCAGGACAGGTGGCAGAGACTGGCACCTCTAGACAAGCGGCTGGAACTGGCACCTTTAGACAAGCGGCCGAAACTGGTACCTCTGGACTGGCAGCTGGAACTAGCACCTTTGGACTGGTGGCCGAAACTGGTGCCTTAGGACAGGTGGCAGAGACTGGCATCTCAAGACAGGCAGCTGGAACTGGCACCTCGTGACAAGTGGCCGGAACTGGCACCTCTGGACTGGCGGCCGGAACTGACACCTCTGTACTGGTGGCTGGAACAGGTGCCTCAGGACAGGCAGCAAGACTGGCGTCTCGGAACAGGCGGCTGGAACTGGCGAGCTAGGCCTCATCCCAGGGAGCAGAACAGCTGTAATGTGGGAACAGGAAGTGAAGCACAAAGAAATCCAGAATGAGGAGGGGAATGAACAGAAGTGGGAGCAGTCTTGTAAAAAGTGTATATTGTTGGCATAGTAGAGACAAAATGTACTACTACTTCTGCGCCTTTGCTCCTCTTCGGTCAATTGGGGGAGTGGACCACCTGTGAATCTGAAGTTTGTTACACAATAGTTCTTGGTAAACAGTAAATTAGTAGTAGCATTATTAAAAGATGATGTTTCCACTGATCCAGCAGCAGAGACGGTAAATCAAGAGAATTTGAATTGTGAGAAACAAAATCTGACAGTCTCCTTAATGGGTTCATAAGTAAGGCAGAAAATGGAGCCAGCTGAGTTCGTAATAAAATGATACCTGCTTGTCTGTAGCTGAGCTAGCTCAGTGACTTGTAAGGCAGACATGTTGCAGGAGTAAGCAAATGAAAACAATTGCAGGAATAGTCCCAGGAATAAAAATCTGAAGCAGAATCTATCACGCGGCTCCAAAGCTGTTTTTTGGACTGGTCATACTGTCACACTTCAATGCAGAAATCACAGCTAAGGAGCCCGGAATATGGTGAAACACACAATGTTTATTGCTGGAAGGTACAAACTGGATGGTGTAGGAATGAGGATTGCAGGGAGATGCAGAAAGCAAATACCAGGAACACTGCTGATGCAGGTAAACAGGTAATAGGAAGAATTCACAGGGAACGGGTGAACCAGGAGCACAGCAGAGAACAACAGGGAGCAGCACATCACAGCAATGTGGAACATGGAACATGGAACATTGAACAGCTACAACAACAACAATGACCAGCAATGTATGCAAAAGGAGTGGCAGGTATAAATAGGGAACACCCAGGTGCAGGAGATAATTGGTGCAGCAAGGTAACTTATAAAAGACAGAGAGGGAAAGCACAATAGCAGCACCTCTGGTGGATCAGAGTTACTGCCGATAACACATTCAGTGAAACACAATAATAAAGTCCAATCTAATCCCAGAGACAGGAGCTGCTGAGATGAAGCAGCATCCTGACACGATGCTGCAGAGGAAGAGAGGCAGATCTTGACAGCAAGGTCGCAAAGTTTTCAAGGAATTGGGAAACTCGACCTGGCAGGCGATAAATGATAGCAATACGAAGGTGCTGATAAAATGAATAGTGTGGACTTCATAGGAAGAGAATGAGAGGGAGGGTTCAGACTTGGAAGGTACAGCTTGGAGAAACTAGAATGCTTACTCCACCATCTTGTCTGTTCCTGGGTCTGGGAGAAAGAATGAGGGAGAGTCCCCCATAAGAGAGAGCTGCAGGGGATGTTGTGTCAGAGGAGGTGAGTCAAGTTTCTGTAATGGCAAGGAGATTGAGGGATTTAGAAATAAATAGATCATGAATGGAGGCAAGTTAGTTACAAAATGATCTGGTGTTCCATAGTGCACAGGAGGGGAAGAGAGGGTAGCGGATTTATGTGGATAGAAAGGTTTGGGGTGGAGTAAGGAGTGTGAGCAGATAGTGGGGATTGTACAGGGCCCAGGGGTAGGTGACATGTCACCAACAACCATGAGAAGGAGCAGGGTGAGAAAGAGGACATGCAAGGATGATTTGTGGGTGTGAGGTTTATTTTTGATAATATAGGTTGGTGTGGTGCCGAGTGTGGTGGATGCAGGAGACAAAAGAGTTCATGTGTGGTGCAAAATAGCAAGGAGGAAAGTAGTGAAGGGGAAATCATAATAGGGGAGGGAGAAACGTATAATGGAGAGAAGAGGAGTTTGGAGAGAAGTGTGGTGACAGTGAACAGGAGAAAGAGAGAGATTAAATTAAGTAGGTGCATGATGGAGATATGTGAGAGATGTGGATGAATCTGTATTAGTTAGGGTAGGCCATGGACAGGAATTGTATTTTTGCCTGTTCATCGACTTCAGATTTGTCCATCAATTTTCGACCTTCTCCAATCACATTGACTTTGGCTTCGTCCCTCAGAATTTTGCCTTCTCCAACCCATTAACTTGTGGTCAACACCGCTCAGAGATACACAAAGCGAAATTGGCATCTTGAAGCATCCTGAGATGCTAGTCTGCCAACTCAAGGACCCGACCACAGAATCTCAGGTTTTTGCATGAGAGCAGTAAATGCCAGTACCCATTTTATTTCTTGGAGGTTAAAATTGCTACACCCTACAAGTAGCATCGTTCCCCACACAAGTCCAGTAAGCATTGGGGCCATTCCTCCTCCATGTCCCTTTCTCAAATTTAAGCTGTCCATTGCCCTTTTCTGTGGAAGGTGGGGAGGAGGGGGGGCTGCCCCATAGACACTGAAGCCTTTTTGGATTCTGAAGCCATGGATAATTTCACAGATTTGGACTATGCTAGCAAGATGGAACTACTCTTGGTTCTGAAGATGAGGCCAATGGTGGTAGAAGTTGTGGATGCAAATCCAAAGTTTGCTCCTGCAAAGCTTGGTAGGCGGGAGGGCCTTATAAAGGTTGCATACAGGTAAGGTTTCTTACCGTGACTTAACCTTTAGTGATGTGCTGATTACTGTGATAAAGATTATTGCTGTTGTCTCTGTTATCATGCATTGTCACCTATAGCTGGTATTGTTGCAGATCCTTACAATGGGCCTGATTCACCAAGGTACGCATACTTGGCTTGATTCATTAAGGAAAGTAAGGCAAAAAAATGAGTATGTTTTCTCCTGGACAAAATCATGTTACAATGCAAGGGATGCAAATTCGTTTTTATTTTGCACATAAGCTAAATACTGTCTGTTTCTTCATGTAGCACACAAATACTTGATAGCTAATTTGTACGCTGAAACGTAAAGTTGAATTAGGATGTGCCCTTCCTCAATTACAAAACTGTCATCAAATTTTAAATTTAAGCACACAAAGAACAGCGCTGTGTAGATTGAGAAAAATTGATATAAGGAATTATATATAGACTTCTATATGAGAAAGATGGGTCTCTGTATTATAAACACATTAAATCAACAATTAAAAAAAATATACAATAAGCATACAAAAATCGGGTTGGGTATGGCTGGATGATTATGGGAAGTCCGACAGCGACAACACCTGCAAGAAAACAACGATTTAATGAAAAAACTATATGAATATTGACAGACTTACCTTCAAAACGACTCTGCAGATATCCGATGGAGGCAGAAGGATGACAGGAACTCCTTCCGACTGGGCAGCTCTCCGGCAGCGCTGTATGAAGTCAGTGCGACCTGAATTAATTAAAATTTAAAGCGGCAATGTTGGGACCACGCAGGTAGAAACAGGATCCAGAAGAGTAGTCACAGAACAAGCCAGGTCAAAATAGGAGGTCTAGCAGTAATATTTAGTAGGAACGCTGGAGGCAGGAATTGACCTGATACTCTGGCACCCTAATGAGTTGACAGGTCGGCGGTCAGTGATGTCGAAGTCAGTAAATTGGATAAAGTCATTTCAATTAAAGTCTAGCAAACTTGGTTGTCTTTGTCTGAAAAGATGCGTACGGTACGCATCGACGTACAAGGGCACGCTACGGCGTGAAAGGGCGTACGCATCCACTACACGTGGCAGCAACAGTAATTGGTCTTTTACCATACATTCACACAAACACACATTCTTATAAAATAGTACACATTATTGGTAGTTGCAACACATAGTCAGTTATGTCGAAATATAGTAGTATTTATATGTTATATCAGAGTTACATGCATATTAGTGAAATACACAGAACGGGTTAAAGGAATAACATCATGAGTGGTATCATAATGAACCTTGTTACATATCCTACTGTTTGGTTCACTCTGCGAGGGAATCGCAGAGTGCATACGCAAGTTATGAATGATAGGGAATTATGAACTACTTAAGACTAAGGAATTCTGGCGGGAAGAGCAGAGCATACCCCCTGCAGAGATGACCCCCTCCTTTGGATTCCTTAGGATGAACCAGCCAATGATTGACGACCCCTTGGACATTCCTGAGACCCGGACCAATAGATGCAAGCCATACCATCTTCATTGTATTACTGTATTTCATTGTGTATATAAGCAGCAGCTTGTGATCCAGAGTGCAGACTTCTTGTCCCCAGACTTCAGGATTGAATGACTGCACTGGATCCAGAGCGCCTGCGATAAGTAACGGCTGTATTTACTATTACTTCGCTTGAGCATATTTTTTTCCACTTATTGCGAATAAATCTTTGTGCGTTGGAAACACAAATCGAGGTTCGACAATCGTTATTGGTTAGCGACAATACGCACATAACAATTGGGGGCTCGTGAGCTTTGGAGGTTTCGTTGCCGATGATACGCAAGACCAACGGATTTCGGTTCCTCAACAAAGGGTGGAGACGCGTCATAAACGGGTAAGAACGCATGGTGTTCAAAACCTGAATTTTACTCTGTGTTGCGAAACCGAATGTCCGTTTTGCATTATCTAGGGCACGCTAACTAGAACCTAGGGACAAAAGAGAAAACTGTTTCTTTTTTCTGTCATTGTGCGTTTTAACTGTATTGCATTATTTAGCGTATGTGTACTTCCTGCTGTGCGTACGCGAACTTCCGGTAAACTTGCCACGTGGTTAAACAATCGTTTTGATAGTTATTATACATGCATAGTATAATTACTTGTGAAAGCCTCTGAGACATTATTACTATTGTTGGGAACTTTTGATTTTCTGCGCAGAAAAGGTGTATAGTGTGTGATGTTGTAACGTAGATACACTGTTTTATTGTTGAGGTGCTCAGTTGCTGTCTGACGAGGCGGATTGCCCAACTGAAGGACGGTATACAGGGCAGGTATACCGAATGCGAAAACTGGGTTTTCGCAAAGCGCTACCAATAGATCGCAAGGTTTGCTAATAATTAGTATTGGTAGGCAGTGCGATCCGGTCGCACCGTTAGTGCGAATTGGTGAAGCAGCTAGGAGGAATTATACTGGAAAGGCAGGTTGATTGTATCGACTTTGCGCTCCCAGCGATAATAAACTCAGCAGATTTTGTGGTTTAGCCAGGGTATCGAGGAGCTGATAGCCCTTGGGGCCCACAGTGATATTTCTGTATTAGGGAAAAGCGAGTGAGCGCGGCTAAAGGAAATACGTTCACCGAGGATTATAGATCTCTAGCGGTGAGTATAGCAACAGAGTTGAAATTATTAGGTGGAAAGAACAGAGCATTGCGGTGTGTCTGTATTTCACATTTGGCCGGAAGGAACAGAGCATTGCGGTGTGTCTGTGTTCCGGGTAGAAGGTATATTGTTCAACATGGGTGCTAAGCATACGCTAGAGATGGTCAGTGTACTGCCTAAGGAAGGCCCTATTGGTTCAGCGAGGTTTCTCATGTGTAAGAAGTATGGTGCATATGCAACTGTGTATTGTGACACGTGGGTCGGGATGACCAAAGCTTGTGATAGGCCTTTCCCAACAATAGGGAGTTTTAATGCAGAGGTACTGAATACTGTAAAAGATAAAATATGGTTGATCAAGTCAACGAAAAAGAGAAATAGACATAATGATTGTTTAAAATTGTGGCAAATGGAAGGTAACACGTGGCAGAGCAGCGAATGCAAACCGGAAATAGGCGTGGCGAAAAGCGCGCGCAAGGCGGATGTAACCATTGAGAAGCGTGGCGAACTCAGCGCAAGCGCGCCCCCGCCACCTTATGTGGCGGGAGGGGTAAGTACAGCCGTTGTTAAAACTGAAAATAGAAAAATTACTAAGTTGTACCCTGTTTTAAATCAATTTCAATCAAGTGTATCTGAAAACGAAGATGAACCCACTGTGATTTCGGCCATTGCCCATGCTGTTAATGTACTAGAGGCTCAGCGCAAGTATGAGAAAATGGCTGAGATAGGTGAGAGTAGCGTGATCACTAGGAGTGAAAGTGTTCTAAATCTAGGGCCTGTAAATCCTGTAGCGTCCCCTGAAGTTAGTGTACCAGAGGGTGTGTTCCCGGTCCGCACAATATCAGTTCCCAATGGGAAACCGGATAAGGATGGTGTAGTTCCTTTAAGAAATGTTACAATGCATTGTCCATGGACTAGATCAGAATTACGTTCCATTATGACTGAATTCCCAGATCCTAGAAAAGAGTTAGCTAAATGTCAGAAATTTGTTAAAGACTTAGGGAATGCTCATGAACCAACCAGTAAGGATTGGCGGGTAGTGTTGAGGGCGTGTCTTCCTCCCAATACTAACATACAAAAATTTATTGGAGATTGTTTGTTGGAGGAAGATGACACCCTGACTGATGAGATTAACCAACGGAATATAGAACAAATTGTCAAACACTTAGCCATCTGTTTTCCAGTAGTAGTAAATTGGAGTAAGATTTTCACCATTAAACAAAAGGATAGTGAAACTGCCTCAGATTACTTTGCTAGAGCTATAACAGCGATTGCACGATTTACTGGGATATCCAACATAAGTGAGGACCCACATCACAGAGAGGTAGCTGTAGGGGTACTGATGGATGGCCTTAGGGAAAATTTAAAGACGAGAGTACAAACCACATTACCTAATTGGAGAGGCGTCACGGTAGACTTCCTTAGGGAGTCTGCTGTGGAGCATGACAAGAACCTTTTTAGAAAAAGGGAAGAGAAAAGTGATAGGTTAATGACGGTAAGTATACAGGCTCTAGAAGGGGTGCATACACGACCACCAGCATACAACCCATATAACAGGAAACCTAAAGTGATCAGGTGTTTCAACTGTAACGAGGAAGGACATTACAGGAGAGATTGTAATAAAGAAAGACTCAATACACATAGGGGTGGGTCACATAGATATCCTCCAAGAAAGGATTCACATAGACTAGAAGACTCACATCTACCCGCGCATATTACGGCAGCAAATGCTGCGCGGGAAATCACTAGTCAGCGCTAGGGGTCAGGTCATACCTGTAGTCTACAGCCAGTGAGGTTAACTGAGAGTCAGAGTGAAGAACCAACAATGATAGTTGACATAGCTGGCAGGAAACAAACTTTTCTTGTAGATACAGGGGCGGCCCGATCTGTGATAACCTCTCCTTTCAATCTACAGGTGACCAGCAAAACTATTCCAGCTATGGGGGTGACGGGAAAAGTGTTACATTATCCTCTAACTAAACCCGCCGAAGTTACTATCGGGCCTCTGCATACTAAGCATTCGTTTCTCTTGGCTGCAGCGGCTCCTACTAACTTGCTAGGGAGAGACTTGTTATGTAAAATGGGATGTGTCATATACTGTACTTCAGATGGTGTGTTCCTAGATATACCCGAGAAGGTTGCACATGAGGTACAGGACATATTGGACACCCCTCCAAGGTTAATGTTACACTCTCCTGTTATAGAACAAAGTCCATCTCAAGTAAAGGGGATGTTGCTGGAAATACCAGGTTCCCTATGGACCAGAGATGGACAGGACACTGGACTGATGGCAAACGTAGCCCCTGTCATGGTCAATCTAAAAAGTGGTAGGATAGCTCCAAAAATCCCACAGTATCCATTAAAACCGGAGGTGGAACTAGGGGTATATCCTGTTATTGAGAGGCTGTTACAACAAGGGATTTTAATTCGTACAGCCAGTACAGCAAATAGTCCCATTTTCCCTGTGAAGAAGAGTGGGGGGAGGGGCTATAGATTAGTCCAGGACTTAAGGGGAATTAACAAAGTTGTTGAGAGCCAATTCCCCGTAGTGCCGAATCCAGCTGTCATCCTCATGCAGATTCCACCGTCTGCCAGTCATTTTACTGTCATTGATCTATGTTCTGCTTTCTTTTCAGTCCCTCTTCACCCTGACTGCCAATACCTTTTTGCATTCTCCTACAGGGGAGTGCAATACACATGGACCAGACTACCCCAGGGGTTCATTGACAGCCCCAGTATTTTCTCCCAAGCCTTACATGACTGTTTGCAATCCTTTCAACCCCACAATGGGTCTGTTCTAATTCAATATGTGGACGATTTGTTGTTGTGCTCTGATTCTTTTATGTCATGTTTACATGATACTAAATTGTTGTTGCTTCATCTTTCACAAACAGGGCACAAGGTGGCAAAGGATAAATTACAGCCATGTCAGACTAAGGTCAAATACTTAGGACACTGCCTCACTAAGGGGCTAAGACACCTGACAACTGACAGAATTGAGGCCATACAACACATGACCCTGCCGCAGAGCCAGAAGCAGATTCGTACTTTCTTGGGGATGTGTGGATACTGTAGGTCCTGGATCCCAGGTTTTTCTATTCTGGCATTACCATTGCAGGAGCTAGTCTCTTCCTCAAAACCAGAACGTGTCGTACACACAGAAGAGTCGGAGCAAGCGTTCTTTAATCTTAAAGATAGTCTGACAAAAGCACCTGCATTGGGAATACCTGATTATGAAAAGCCTTTTGAGCTATTTTGTACAGAAGCTGATGGCTGTGCAGCAGGTGTCCTCACACAGAAACATGGTGACGCTAGCAGACCGGTAGCATACTACAGTGCACAATTAGACAATGTGGCAAGGTCACTCCCAACATGTCTCAGAAGTGTAGCAGCAACGGCCCTTCTAGTAAGTAAGAGCGAGGATGTAGTATTAGGACATAATTCAACCATCTATACACCCCATGCTGTATCAGCTCTGTTAAATTCAGCCCAAACCAGACATGTTTCTTCAGCTAGATTCACAAAGTGGGAACTAGCCCTGATGGCACCCTCAAACATCACCATCAAACGATGTAGCACCCTAAATCCAGCTACATACCTTCCGTATGTGTCTCAAGAGACACAAAGGGTGGGAGGTGAGGAGACCCTGGTTGATGATGAGTTAGGCAAGAATACTGACACGCATGACTGTATGGAACACCTGAATCAGACCTTTACTGCAAGGCCTGACATACGTGACACCCCCTTAGAAAAGGTAGATTTTACGTTTTATACAGACGGAAGTTGCCATAGACAGACAGAGACAGGAGAGCTATGTACTGGTTACGCTGTTGTAGACGATCAGGATGTGGTAGAAGCTGAACCCCTTGGTCCACCTCACTCAGCCCAGGTGGCGGAACTAGTAGCACTAAGGAGAGCGTGTGAATTGGCAGAGGGTAAATCAGCCAACATATATACTGACTCTAGGTACGCCTTCGGGGTAGTGCATGATTTTGGGGCCCTTTGGCGTCTTAGAAACTTTACGACAGCAGCAGGTACACCAGTGGCACACTCACAACACATAAAAGGACTTCTGACAGCGATACAGTTACCCAGAACAGTAGCCGTCATAAAGTGCAAAGCCCATACCTTTGAAGAAGACCCAGTGTCATTGGGCAACAACAGGGCAGACGAAGCTGCTAAATGGGCAGCAGGGCAACCTATGACTGTATCGACCGAGACTATGATGGTTTTTCAGACATTAGACACGCAGAAATTAATTGAAATGCAAGATTTGTGTTCCCTGCAGGAGAAGGCGGTCTGGAAGGCGAAGGGATGTGGTCAAGAGTCCTCAGGACTCTGGAGGGATGGACAAGGTAAGCCTGTAGCTCCCCGAACATACTATCCAAGCCTGGCTGAAGCAGCACACGGCCTGACTCACCTGGGTAAAGAAGGTATGTGCAAACTGGTGAGAGCATACTGGTGTGCTCCCGGATTTTCCTCTCAAGCTGGTAAGAAAGCAATGTCATGTCTTACTTGTTTGAGGAAAAATGTTGGGAAAACTATTCCAACTGAGCCATCCCACATCCCTCCTACAGACGGACCTTTTCAGGTAATACAAATTGACTATATCCAACTACCACCGTGCAGGAATCTAAAGTATGTGTTAGTGTGTATTGATGTGTTTTCCGGTTGGGTAGAAGCATATCCGGCAGCCACTAATACTGCTGTGTTCACTGCAAAGAAAATTGTACAAGACTTTGTGTGTAGGTTCGGTATCCCTAGAATCATTGAAAGTGATAGGGGTACCCATTTTACTGGTGATGTCTTCCAAAATATGTGTAAACTCATGGGAATCAGTAGCAGACTTCACACCCCTTACCGACCACAAGCCAGTGGTAAGGTGGAGAGAGCAAATGGTACTATAAAGAACAAACTAGGTAAGATAATGGCTGAAACTGGGTTGGCATGGCCTGAGGCTTTGCCGTTGGTCCTCCACAGCATTCGAACCACTCCTAGACCTCCTCTTAATCTGTCCCCCTTTGAGATACTGTTCGGACGACAACCTCATTTGATCGTGAGTCCACAAGACGACTTAAAGTGTAATAATGAAGTGACTGTACAATATCTTATAAGAATGAGTAGACAGCTGAAACAACAACAACAAAAACTAAAAATGCTGTCACCTGGTATGCCAGAGACGAACTGTCATGATGTTGAACCTGGAGACTATGTTATGATCCGCAATTTCTTACGTTCAGGTTGTTTAACAGACCGTTGGGAAGGCCCGTACCAAGTGCTGCTGACCAGTACTACATCACTGAAGGTTGCAGAGAGAGACACTTGGGTCCATTCCACCCACTGCAGGAGAGTCCATAATCCGGAGAAAGTGCAAGACAAGACTCAGACCGACGACATAGAGCTGTCACTTGTGAGCCTGTTCCGGGAGACCTAAAGCCTGCAGTTGAGACACCTGAACCAGAGACGTTACCTCAGAACTATCTTTCCAGCGATGGAGTGGCGGTTTTTGTTTTTCTTTTGTTCCAGGATTTTCCTTGTTTTTACTTTTTCTAGGACATTCTATTTTTGTGAAGGAGGATGGAGGACGGAGGAGAGTTCTGGGAGTGATACGGATGAAATAGAGGCCGAAGAAAAGTTAATAGGATATCCTGAGCAGCCCATTATCAAACTTGGTCCAGGGGTTATGAAAAGGTCTGCTAGCTCAGGAACTCGGAGGCAGTGTGAGGGGCTATTGTCTGATGAGTATTGTATCTGCAAGTTCTGCAACTCCCTAGTTGACGAGAGATGCATCCAACGATGCCAGTCCCCCAGTACTCTGAATATAGGCGGGCATCCTTTGGAGGATTATCACTCCCTGGTGGGTAAGGTGCTAAACCAAACTGAGTGTTGGGTGTGCTCTCACGTGCCTCAAGGGCAGCATAACATAGGACTAGTGCCATTCCCGCTAAACATATCCGAAGTACTCGAATTAAGGGGTGGGAGGCCCATAGAAGGGAGGTACAATAACACTAGGTCCCCTAGTCTGACGCTTCGACAATACTCCCTAGGCAGATCGTTGCTGTGCCTAAACATATCTCATGCAAAGCGCCTGGAGAATTGGGAGGCTGACCTATCAGATCAGACAATGGCTCGCCACACTCATTTTAGAGAGAGACTCACAAGGTCACTACTAGGCAGGAATGCTGATGGAAGTCACAAGTTAGGGCGTATAACCAAACATAAGAAGGTATCTATTGGAAAAGTCTCTACAGATAAATGTGAAAATATCATTAATGCCGACACGTGTCTAGAACAAATGGAGACACTAGGCATGGGTAGTTTTATCAAAACTCTGTGTGATATAATTCATGGGCATACTGTTCCTTATGTTCTCCCTGATGATGTGTATTTTGTTTGTGGGAGGAAAGCTTATTCCTGGGTGACTCCGAGTTCCAAGGGCTTGTGTTTCTTAGCTAAACTGGTTCCTGAAATCATGACTATTACTCATGAAGAAATGGTAGATATTCACAAGACTACATCACCACCATACATACACACACAGTATGAACACCGTGGCAAGAGAAATATGATTCCTGGTGAGGAACCCATAGCTACAAAATTGATTAGTGAAACTGCTGGTTTCCAAGTTATGGTTGCTCTAGATCTCACCAGGACCGCTCGGGGAACATTAAACTTTAAATATATCCAAGACCTAGCTAAATTAATAGATAATATCACCGAGATGTATGATGACACTTTCAGGTATACAGGAAGGGAGCTACAAGCGTACAAAAAGGAGTTGGTGCAACATAGACTGGTACTAAATTATCTCACCTCTATTACTGGTGGGTACTGTGTGACACTGGCCACCCAGTTCGGTGTCAAATGTTGCACGTACATTACTAATAATACGGAAGACCCTAAAGAGGTTATAGACCGGAAGATGGATGAAATTTTGCAGCTGAAATGGGAATTTCGAAAGAGCCATAATTCTTCGTTATATGAGGTCGGGGAAAAGGTGGCGGGTTGGTTCTCATGGTTGAACCCAGCAAAATGGTTCTCCGGTCTGGGGGAGTGGGTACAGGAAATGATTGCGAGTGTAGGTAAGCTCCTTCTCCTTATACTGGGTGTCATCTTAGCAATTGGTTTAGTTGTCAAATGTGTTCCTACTGTGTTGAAGTGTGGAAAACGGTCTCATGGGAGTAACACTGAGAAAGAGACTGAAAGGGTGGTACCAGATACCGAGATCATGGTCTGTGAAGAAGTATTGTATAATCCTGAACTTGAAACGGTGATTGGGTGATAGTTTATTACACTATCAAAGGGTGGAACTGTCGAAGTCAGTAAATTGAATAAAGTCATTTCAATTAAAGTCTAGCAAACTTGGTTGTCTTTGTCTGAAAAGATGCGTACGGTACGCATCGACGTACAAGGGCACGCTACGGCGTGAAAGGGCGTACGCATCCACTACACGTGGCAGCAACAGTAATTGGTCTTTTACCATACATTCACACAAACACACATTCTTATAAAATAGTACACATTATTGGTAGTTGCAACACATAGTCAGTTATGTCGAAATATAGTAGTATTTATATGTTATATCAGAGTTACATGCATATTAGTGAAATACACAGAACGGGTTAAAGGAATAACATCATGAGTGGTATCATAATGAACCTTGTTACATATCCTACTGTTTGGTTCACTCTGCGAGGGAATCGCAGAGTGCATACGCAAGTTATGAATGATAGGGAATTATGAACTACTTAAGACTAAGGAATTCTGGCGGGAAGAGCAGAGCATACCCCCTGCAGAGATGACCCCCTCCTTTGGATTCCTTAGGATGAACCAGCCAATGATTGACGACCCCTTGGACATTCCTGAGACCCGGACCAATAGATGCAAGCCATACCATCTTCATTGTATTACTGTATTTCATTGTGTATATAAGCAGCAGCTTGTGATCCAGAGTGCAGACTTCTTGTCCCCAGACTTCAGGATTGAATGACTGCACTGGATCCAGAGCGCCTGCGATAAGTAACGGCTGTATTTACTATTACTTCGCTTGAGCATATTTTTTTCCACTTATTGCGAATAAATCTTTGTGCGTTGGAAACACAAATCGAGGTTCGACAATCGTTATTGGTTAGCGACAATACGCACATAACAGTGACGTCACAGACCGAGAGCCGAAACTAGCATCCTGTTGCCTAGCAACAGGGTGCGCTACTGCACTTGCTTGGGCGGTGCTCGGACGGTCAGGGGAGACTGCTTCCCTGCTTCTCTATTGCATAGCAACAGAGCTCCCTCGGCCGAAAGTGACAGGCAGCCGTCCCCACTCCATGGTCGCGATGCGGGGATGGTGCCTGACAGCTACAGAGTTCTGTCTCTAGACTACAGGAGACCTCTAGCACCAAATAATTGTATCCAATAATGAGGATATATTAAATTATTCCTTGCCTTGCTCTTTTCACCTCTTAGGCATGACCCAATGACACACAGCCACACTTCCAATGGTATGGCAACACCCCTTTGGCAATGCCGCGCTGCTGGGCGGCGGCAAATGAGTTTCCCTTCTAGTCGACTATAGGGGGGCCCCATGACGTTTCTGTACCGAGGCCCAAAATTTCTCTTGGTGGCCCTGGTCTTGAGCAATTGTTGCTGATGGCTCAGAAAGATTACACCGTTTATACTGAGAACACATCAGCCCACAGAACATCCCAAAAACAGGCAATTAACAATTCTGGTAAATGTAACATTTAAGGTAAAATATCAGGTAGTTTGAGAAATGGCTGTTGCAGTTTTGCTAATTTTTTTCTATGGGATGTTTCATGTGTCAATAATTACATTTTCACTGAAGCTTTGCCCATGTTTTCCATTTATTGTTATATTATTCAAACTTGCATGGTCAGACACAATATAGAAAGTATTTTGAATAAGTACTGAATATGCCAGTGGTTCCCAAACTTTTGCAGTTCGCAGCACCCTTAGAGTCTCCAAATTTTTTCAAGGCACCCCTCCAAAATAATTATTGAGCAGTCCTGTTTTAGAAGTAGTTGGGTCAAAAAATGGTAATAAGTATTTAGGTCAGGACAGAAATACTTATTTAGTTGTATGCAAAAATGCCCCCTCTGCATCCAGACACTCTGCCCTCAGGCACTCTGCTCCCTCTGCATCCAGACACACTGCCCTCTCTCACACTGCCCCCTCTGCCCTCTGTCACGCTGTCCCCCCTCCTCTGCTCTGTCATGCTGTCCCCCCTCCTCTGCCCTCTCACACGCTGTCCCCTCCTCTGCCCTCTCTCATGCTGTCCCCCCTCCTCTGCCCTCTCACACGCTGTCCCCTCCTCTGCTGTCTCACGCTGTGTCCCCCTCCTCTGCCCTCTCACTCTGTTTCCCCCTCCACTGCCCCTCTCATGCTGTGTCCCCCTCCACTGCCCCTCTCACGCTGTGTCCCCCTCCACTGCCCCCTCACGCTGTGTCCCCCTCCACTGCCCCTCTCACGCTGTGTCCCCCTCCACTGCCCCGCTCTGTCCCCCTCCTCTGCTCTCTGTCCCCCTCCTCTGCCCCGCTGTCACCATCCTCTGCTCGCTGTCACCATCCTCTGCCACGCTGTCACCATCCTCTGCTCTCTGTCCCCCTCCTCTGCCCCGCTGTCACCATCCTCTGCTCGCTGTCACCATCCTCTGCCACGCTGTCACCATCCTCTGCTCTCTGTCCCCCTCCTCTGCCCCGCTGTCACCATCCTCTGCTCTTTGTCCCCATTCTCTGCTCTCTGTCCCCATCCTCTGCTCTCTGTCCCCATCCTCTGCTCTCTGTCCCTCTCCTCTGCTCTCTCTCCCCCTCCTCTGCTCTCTGTCCCCCTCCTCTGCTCTCTGTCCCCATCCTCTGCTCTCTGTCCCCCTCCTCTGCTCTCTGTCCCCATCCTCTGCTCTCTGTCCCCATCCTCTGCTCTCTGTCCCCCTCCTCTGCTCTCTGTCCCCATCCTCTGCTCTCTGTCCCGAACCTCTGCTCTCTGTCCCCCTCCTCTGCTCTCTGTCCCCATCCTCTGCTCTCTGTCCCCCTCCTCTGCCCTCTGCCCCCCTCCTCTGCTCTCTGTCCCCATGCTCTGCTCTCTGTCCCCATCCTCTGCTCTCTGTCCCGAACCTCTGCTCTCTGTCCCCCTCCTCTGCTCTCTGTCCCCATCCTCTGCTCTCTGTCCCCCTCCTCTGCCCTCTGCCCCCCTCCTCTGCTCTCTGTCCCCATGCTCTGCTCTCTGTCCCCATCCTCTGCTCTCTGTCCCCATCCTCTGCTCTCTGTCCCCCTCCTCTGCTCTCTGTCCCCATCCTCTGCTCTCTGTCCCGAACCTCTGCTCTCTGTCCCCCTCCTCTGCTCTCTGTCCCCATCCTCTGCTCTCTGTCCCCCTCCTCTGCCCTCTGCCCCCCTCCTCTGCTCTCTGTCCCCATGCTCTGCTCTCTGTCCCCATCCTCTGCTCTCTGTCCCGAACCTCTGCTCTCTGTCCCCCTCCTCTGCTCTCTGTCCCCATCCTCTGCTCTCTGTCCCCCTCCTCTGCCCTCTGCCCCCCTCCTCTGCTCTCTGTCCCCATGCTCTGCTCTCTGTCCCCATCCTCTGCTCTCTGTCCCCATCCTCTGCTCTCTGTCCCCCTCCTCTGCTCTCTGTCCCCATCCTCTGCTCTCTGTCCCGAACCTCTGCTCTCTGTCCCGAACCTCTGCTCTCTGTCCCCCTCCTCTGCTCTCTGTCCCCATCCTCTGCTCTCTGTCCCCCTCCTCTGCCCTCTGCCCCCCTCCTCTGCTCTCTGTCCCCATGCTCTGCTCTCTGTCCCCATCCTCTGCTCTCTGTCCCGAACCTCTGCTCTCTGTCCCCCTCCTCTGCTCTCTGTCCCCATCCTCTGCTCTCTGTCCCCCTCCTCTGCCCTCTGCCCCCCTCCTCTGCTCTCTGTCCCCATGCTCTGCTCTCTGTCCCCATCCTCTGCTCTCTGTCCCCATGCTCTGCCCCGCGCCAGCCATAAAAAAAAAAAAAAGAACACAGAAACTTACCAATCCGTCGGGCGCCGGGACCCAGCAGCTGCTGGGTCCCGGCGTCCGACGGATTGGTAAGTTTCTGTGTTCTTTTTTTTTTATGGCTGGCCCGTGGCATCCCAGTGATAGCTCCGTGGCACCCCTGGGAGCCGCGGCGCACAGTTTGGGAACCGCCGGACTATGCACTAACCATTTTTAAATTTGTGTATAACTACATATGCTGCAGAAAGATACTATGTTTCATTATCACATATACAATCAACAGGATTGCCAAACCCTTTGCTACTAATGCCAATATTCCCAATATCCAACATGAATCATTACTGACAACTTTACCAATGAGGTTATGCATCTGCACAAAGGCATTTTCAGAGTTTACTTTCCTATGAGTGCAAATTGTTGAGCACTCCTTCCCATATGTTTCTCACAGTGGCATAGGCAATTTGTCACTTATCTGTCTGTTTCATACTGGGTTAGGGAGGCCTTGATCCCTATTCACAACTATTCTGGCAAGACATATCAATACCATAAGACAGTCATTTCTATTTATCAGAACAAGACTGCCCTGATTTGAAGACTTTGCAGTGTGATGCGTGAATCCAGGTGTCTTTTCCCTGTACTTTCACTGCCATGGGAGTCGTCAACAGAACTTAATAAGGACCCTTGTATCTGGATTCAAGACTTCTTCTGACGTGCTTTCTCACGACCACCCAGTCCCCAGGTTGCAGTTTATGGGTACCTGTATCAAAATTAGGGTCTGGAATGGAAGAGACATTTGACCATGTATTTCAGTTAGTTGTTTCTGTAATAAAGCAACATAGTTCAACAAATCACCATGTACATGCTGTAGTTGCTATGGAAAATAACAACCTGTTCTGTTTGCTGTGCCAAACAGTATCTCATTGGTGCTAAACCTGTGCCTTTCCTAGGAGTGTTTCTTACTGTAAACATGAGATTCATGGCAGGCCTGTTTCAGACATTATTTTCTGCATTTTCAATTTCAGAGTACCATTAAAGCGCTCCACACATCCCAAACTTTGGGGTCTGTAGGGGGTGTGAAGGTCAGATATGATTTCCATGTCTTTTAACAGTTCCTGGAATCCTTGCCCCATAAAGTGTGTCCCTCTGTCACTTTCAATGACCTCTGGTACCCCATATCTGTAGATTATCTCACTCCTAATTTTCTTGGCAACTGCTTTAGCATTTGCTTTCCTATACAGCCATGCTTCCAGTTAGTGACTGAAGAAGTTGACACAGTCTAGCACATTCTCAAAGCCCGAGTATTTGGGAAGTTGTATAAAGTCTATCTGTATCCTCTTATAGGGATACTGTGTCTGGCCTGTGCTTTTCCATGGGACAGACTTACCCAGGTTATTCTATGCACAGATTAGGCATCCTGCCACTAACGCCTGTGCTGTTTGGGCAAACCCTGGTGCTATCCATAACCTGTTAGTGAGTACAACCATAGCACCTTTCCCCAAATGCACTTTCCCGTGTGCTATATTGGCCATATTGGGATAAAGTGCTTTTGGCAGATACAAACACTGACCTATACACCACTCTCCTTGCACTTATTGTGCTCCATGTTTTGCCCAAGTCTTTTACTCATTCTCTGTTGCTTGTCTCTGCATAAGTTGGAGTGTGGTACAGTCAAGTCAAACGTGGGGTCAGGGGGTCACCGTGTAAATAGACTCCCCTTGGGGTACTGGGGCTATGGCGGCTTCTCGGGCGGCCTGGTCTACCAGTCTATTTCCCTTAGCTTCGGAGGTAGTGTCTCTGTGTGTGCCTTCACCTTCATCACTGTTTGGAGGGCAGCTGGAATGCGGTGCACAGTGCCCTGGTATGTTCAGCATATTGATTGGTTTGCTTGCTGAACCCTACTTTTCTATATGGGGCCATAATCATGCGCAATTACAAACACATACCGTGAATCAGTGTAAATATTTACTCTTTGTCCTTTTGCATATATGCATGCAAGTGTCAGGGCCTTTAGTTCAGCTTCTTGTGCTGAAATGCCTCACAGTGGGAGGAGCCTGCTGCCACCACTGAGCTCCTTCTATGGCACTCAGAACCATGTTCCTTTGGGTAACTGACATTTCTAGCGTACCTCGTTGCTGGTGTACCTGGGCTGGTATTTGTCAGGCGCCAGAGTCGGACTGGCCCAGCAGGCTACCGGTTAAACCACTGGTAGGCCCGGCTACCGTATGACCACACCCCCTTTCACCAGTGGGCGGAGCTTACCTGTAAGCCCCTCACTTCGTTCCCGATGCGTCCCTGCCCTTCATGCCCCAGTTCGACATTGTCAGGCGCCGTCCCCGCTGTCAGTCGGGGACGGACGCCTTCCTTCCTTCCGGGCCGTAACGCTCTGTTGATAGGCAACAGACGTGCTGCAGCTTCCGCTTCCGAGGTCTGTTGGGCGCATGCGCCTTGCCTCGTCCCGTTGCTTAGCTACCTGTCCCGCGGGATACCCGCCTCCTGGCTCCTCCAATCATCTCCTAACCTGTCCTATTTAAACCTGTCTCTGGCACCATTAGGGTGCCAGAGTAACAGGTTCATACCTAGCATCCTGGTTCTCCTGCTCCCTTGTTCCCTATTGTGCTTCCATTGTTCCTGCTCTCCGTTGTGACCAGGCTTGGCGACCATCCTATTATCTGTGTGACCCATATTGTATTGTGATCTCGGCTTGTTGTCTACCCTCTCGAATTCTCCCTGGTACCGTACATTCCTGATTGGCTAGACCCGGACCGTCTGACCCTTCTACACTACAACGGCAACTGGCTAGTAGGACCGCGACCTGCATACCATGTTCAGCAAGGTCCAAACCTCCTTGCGGGGGTCCCTGGCGAACACCAGGGGTACGTTAGACTCCACACATCCTAGTTCAGTGGCTCTAATACCGGTTACTGTTTTGTTCCGTTATACTCCTCAGAAGGCCTATGGCCTGACAGTACTCCTGACCTCTCACTAAAGATCAGGGTTGCTGTGAATGGATCCCCCCTGGCCTATCACATCTACCAGGGCTGCATGGGTAGCAGGCAGAGCGGTGGTACTGGAAAAGCTTGGGTCCAAACCTCAGACAGCCGGAGAACGAATTAGATTTAGGGTCTAATCTGCAGGTCACAGTGTCACAAACTTACTTGCTTCCTGCTGCTCATTTTCCTGTCTCTGTGTACAGCAGCACTTCCTGGTTTGGGTGGTCACATGATCGTGGCTGGGAGGCGGCTTTTACTATCAACAGACTATATTAAGCTAACCTGGACACTGCAGCCTTGTCAGAGCAACAAGTTCACTACCTGTTTCTGGCTCTTGTGCTTCGTGGATTGCTGTGTCTTCCAGTCTCCTGTGTCTTCCTGTGTGCTGATCTCTGCCTGTTAGACTATCATGGCTCTCCAACCCCTGTGTACCGACCCGGCTTGCTGACCATCCTTCTGTTCTTGTGACATCTTGGGGCGAGCCTGAGGACCGCGACCTGCGACTCCTGAAAGCGAAGCCCACCCCGCCTTGCGGCGATTCTTGGTGAACACCGGGGAGATCGTTAGACTCCACGCTTCAGGTAAGCCAGCGCTAATCAAGATTAGTAGTAGTAGAAGCCAGTATCTGTTACACACAGGATTACAGCAATATGGAAGAAGCAAGATGTTTATTTGCTCACACACTGGTGGAAGGTACCAGTGTGATCAGGTCAAATGAAAATCAGAAGAATACATTACATACTCAAACAGCTCATCTTTTATATAGTTCAGACACAGGCTATTTTTAGCATCAGGATGTACTCTATTTACACAAACATGGATTCACATGCTTTTGAAAGCCAGCCATATTTACACTTATATGTGAAATTCTAGAAACTCTGTGATATCCTGCATCTGGTTTTCAGATGCAGAGAATCCAGGAGCCAGTCCTGCCCTCAATGTAGACCTTCACACATCAAAAGATCTAATTAACATGGGGCCTTTCATCAGACCGTTCAGAATACATATTCACACAGAACAACAAAAACAAAAAACAAGCCAGTTTCCTACATCACAATACACAAAAGGCTTTGTAAACAAAGGCTCATTGTATCAGATATATACATCAGAAATAAGGTATTTCCTTTAGCAAGGGTAAACACAAAAAGCAACTTTTCTACCCTGGTCTCAGAGATAACAATTTCCATTCTCACAATATACACAATATCAAAAACAAGTGCATTGGCAATTACATAAATTAGCGGCTTGCGCTATTTCCTTTAAATAAGTTTATACCAAAATGTTATTTATCAGTGATCCAGTCATAGACACTATCTATGTAGTAGCGTGAACCATCTACAAAAAGAGTGATGTCTGCATCTGGTAATGGTTTATCTTTAATGTCAGATAAAACCAGAGATTCTTGTCTCATTAGTTCTATACAATCATGTTCAGAAAATGTTCAGAAAAATTTTGTGCTTGCATTTTTCTCTTCATGTTCAAGCTAGGATGGGATTCCCCCAAATCCCTAGGGGAACCCGATATATACAGGTACTTCTCCCATCTTTTGAAACTTGCTGCAATAAGGCAGCAGGATTAAACATTGTGCACCATTTAAGTGTAACATTACAGGGAGTTAGCAGTGCTACTTCATAAGAATAGACTTCAGTAAGGAGCATGTAAGGAAAAGTGTCTTGGTTTCTGCACTGATCACAGTTGGCAGTAGTACTGAGGCTTCCTTTTTGTCTACTAACTATGGGTTTCATGGGTAAGGAAAAAAGAAGAGGGAGGGAGAAAATACACAGTGCGCTCGGAAAGTGTTATATGTCAATTATTTCAAAATAGAAGGGATTGTGCATTGTGCTGTATATCTTCATATTTAAAAAGGCTGGCCGGTAACAAATGTTTTGTTTGTGCTTGGTTTAAAATTTATGTCACAGCGTGCGGTACCATTAAGGTAACTGGGTGTCCTTGCACAATATCTATACTCTTTTCAAGGACTAAAGCAGCTGCAGCTTATTACTTTTACGCAGGCGGGTGCTGCTGGTATAACTGGGTCTAATTGTGCAGAGTAGTATGCAAGTGACCTTAGCTTGCGACCATGTATTTGTGTCAGTACCCCTTGTACATGTGCACTGACTTCATGACAAAATAACGTGAAAGGCTTATCATAATCTGGCAAAGTCAGTGATGGCGCTGAAGTTACTTCAGCTTAAAATTGGTTAAACATTTGGTTCTGCTCAGAGGAGAGTGTAAATGGCTTGCTATCATCCAGAAGTGCTAATGCAGGAGCACAGATAATAGCTCTTAAAGTCTTAAATGTTTTTCATTTATGTACAAACATTGAATTCCCAACAATGCATTACCATACCCACGATACAAAGAAGTATTTACAGTATATGACGATTATAGCCCAGTAAATAAGGGCAGTGAATGTCTTTACAACACTGATTGACTCAAAACTGTTATGAGGATAAAAATAAATAACCTTTTGTTATCTGCCGTAATTTGACATTACATTGCATTACTTTCTTTCAAACCTCTAATATAAAATTTGTTTAAAAAAAAAAAAATCTAAAAACAAACTCAAACACTATTTCATATTCAACTATGTTAGTCCATTTCTCCTTTTCTTTTTAAGAGCATACCTTCTGACCTTTGACATACAGAAAAACCACCTAGTTCATGCATTTGCTATGCGAATAGCCCATAAACTCTAATATTTCTTTCCAAAACAAGGTAATCATTATTCAGCTACATTATTTAAATCCTTCATTAGTAGAAACTAATGAAGGATTTATGTTTGTGCAAACTTCTATTCATTGGAATTTGGATAAATTCAATCTGGATTTCTCTGTGGCTGAAGACCTTCTGTGAAGAATTCTTTTTTTACATAGAGATTAACATTTATTCATTAGGAATTACTGTAACTGTAACATGCTTGTCAGTACACCATTAACAGGTAACCAGTAAACATTTTTGTGCAGTGAACAGCTGCTAATAAGACACTTGTTTAAATGTTTCTCTGTGTAGCTTAACTGTGACACTATGCGTTCCATGCCATGAAAATATGATTTCCTCAAAGGGGCAGTCTCCAATATCACAAACAGGGAATGTCAAAGTGAAGTGACCTGGGCGAGTGTTCAAAGCCACTCCTTTCTCATCATCACCTAGTACAGCCCCCTTTGAATGACTCCATTGAAATCCAGGAAGAAAAAGAAAAAAATAATTTGTCACCAACAGCCCCCGGGAAACTTACTAAGCATTCAGCCATTTTAAAATCAACACTGCTCCTCTCATAAATCAGAGTATTCTCGTTAGACACCTCACATTGCATCTGAAAATCACTCAACATTTTCTCAACAAAATCTCCTGTTACCAAATAGTCACACATATTTCCAGATTCTGTGATTTCCATGTTGAAAGTACAAATATATTCAGTTAAGCAAGTGAATATACGGCATTTTATCTCGTAACATTTCTTTAATGGCATAACAAACCCTCCTGATTTCTGAGAGCATTCATCAGCGCCATTTTTCCACAGATTAAAACCGCTTGTAATATCTGCATGTAAAAGATCACTCCCACAATTCTCAACTTCATTAAAGAGAAAGCTATTTTTCTCAACTTCAAAAACAAAATTATTTTGTTCAAATACAGAAACGGCTTGTTGGACCTCAGCCAGTTTTCTTCTGACACGCACTGATTTCAAAACTTCTTTTACATCTCTTCAAAAGCTTACAATTAAGCAATGCAGGCATTACATTTACAAATGCACAACTTTTTCAACCTTGAAACATGTGTCTTGTAAAATGGGAAAGACAGACAAGCACGGATCTCTCTCACATGCAGTAAGACGGAGATAAAACTCACATACAGAGGAAGAAAAATTAACTGATATCTTCCAGCACATTGCTGTGGAACTACAAGTCCCAGCATTAAACTAGATACAAGTGACATTCAATATGCTATTATCACTCAGTACTAGTTACTCTTGAATTATTGAAGCATACTCGAAGAACCTTTTTATCAATTTTACATAACAAAAACAGAGTGTTTCTTATCTCAACACACTGAAATCTTTTACACAGAATAAGGGAGGGACACATTTCACTCTTTCAGCTGCGCAGCATCAAACATACATTTTATCATACACAACCTACTTGATTCATTATTTTAGTCATTATATCATTTAGATCAGTTTTTGAACAGTTGATTTATCATTCAGCTTCTGATGCATTTAGCATGTCCACATATATTGCGACTTTCCAGATCTCTTAACTTTTCTGTGCCACCCCAAACAATCTTTTGGGGTTTGATCTCAATACCCCTTTTGTTCTTGTCATATTACCACTTGCAACACCCTTGTTTCTCCATCCACACATATCAATTCCTTCTTTGGCTATTCCCGCTTTCTTGAAAAATTCCCTGCAGACCTTCTACTCCCCCATTTCCTAACATCTTTGTGCATCATATCTATGAGGGAGCTGCTGTCATCTATCTGTTTACTATCTATAATTCCCATATTGACAGTCCAAATCGGGACTCTTATCTAGTTTCTGTGGGTTGTCCTTGCAGTGGACGTCCCGTTCTGTGGACTCCTTGTACTTGATGTCCGTGCAAAATAACTTTTTTGACAGTATCTGGGATGAAGGTCTTTGGAATTCTTCTAAACTTTGGGCAGATTACAGAATCTACCTTTTTTAACTTATCTCTGAGGATGGTGTCACTCAATGTTCAAAAACAGTAACTCTCTAATTCTCTCTATTCCATTATGTGCTTTCCAAAAGATGTATATTCCCGGACATACATACCCAAAATAACCAAAACAATCACTATTACAAAAAATATGAATTCAGTGTCCATCTGCTTTGTTAGTATTTAAATATCTGGGAACTAACTTTCAACAACTATTGTTCAGACAAAGACAACCCTCCGGCCTCTGGCGCCCGGTTCACGAGTACCAACGAGAAAGCGCGAAGGACCCTGACCAGGCACAGTGGGCGACTTTCTTAACACTTCTACCGTGTTTTATTAGTCGTCACTTAATTCAGCCTTGTATGAGCTAGGACAGTGTTGGCTAACCTGTGGCACTCCAGGTGTTGTGAAACTACAAGCCTCAATGCCAGGACCCTAAATTGTAAATTAAATATTCAAGTTAGGGTCCTGCCATTGGCGCTTTAAATACAAACATATCACTGCGGCTATGAGCAGTAACGTGAGTTTTAAGTGCCGGAATTTACAGCACTCGGGATGTAGCGTAAGGAGGTCTGCTATCGACCGGCCATGTAAACTGTCATTTTTCTAGTAAGTCATTATTTTATTTTCTTAGGCATTCTAACAATCAGATTTTTTTGGAGGATTATTAGTTGTCGGTGTAGTGGTAGTCATTAATATGACTACCACCGTAAGTGACAGGGGCTATATGGTATCCTCATTACCCTTAAAAGTTTGGAAGAAACAGGACCTATGGTCAATTTTGAAGTTAAAAGCACACTAAAAACTAAAATGCTACCCAGATCTGGTGGTAGCTTCATTAAAGGTTACAGTGGGATAACTGACCGCACTAACAATCTTTTGATGTGTCTAACAGAAACGAAAAAACAGCAAGTCATCACTGTCTTCTGAGTTAGTGGATGTACTGATGGGGGATGGCAAGACAATTGTCAAATGTGACAGTAAGGTCTATTGCAAGATTTAATCATTCTATCTGTGAACATATTAGTCTAGTAAGACTATTTGACATTTTGAAAAGTAACATGTGGGGTAACTAACCTTTGGGCTTTATGTTATGAAATCCAGGAAACTTAGCTTATCTTTTTACAAAACAACTCCAAAGGTAAAGGTAAATCTTATCTTCAGTGAGTCCCTGTGGCAGATGGACCATGACATTTTATTACATATGCCCTCTACATGTAGCAAAGGGAGAATTCAAATATGCATTACTAATATTTTTCTCAGTGGGCAGAGGAATTACCAGCTACAAACAACACAGCTTTAACAACAGCAAAGTTACCCTGGAAAGATGTTTTTTTCAAACTGGGGTTTTCCAAATTGTCAGTTAGATAACAGTCTCCACTTTATTGGAAAGGTTATGAAACACATGTATGAGTTATTATGGATCCAATAATGTTTTCATGTCGCCATAGCAGCCAGAGTCAGTAGAAATGGTTGAGAGAATGAACTGTATACTAAAAAGCAGAATGTCACAAATGCTACAAGTCAGAGGAAAATACTTGGTTACTTATCTCCCAGCAATAATTTTTATCTATAAGGGCTATTATCCGTACTTAAAAATTAAACTTTTTGAATTAATGACTGGGAAGAAAATATGTGTTATTACCTAATGAGCTACAGATGTCTTTCTCATATGCATCTGTAGTTAAAAATGATTGATGATCGTCACAATTACAAAAACACTAATATGTAGCACAAAACATGGCTATAGAAACTCCTGATTTTGACAATGACTGCACTTTTTCAAAGAGGCACACAATATGCCTAGGCAGTGGTTAGTACTCCTGCCTCACAGCACTGGAGTTGTGAGTTTGATTCCTGACCATGGCCTTACCTGTGTGGAGTTTGTTTGTTCTCCTTGTGTTTGTGTGGGTTTCCTGCATGTGCTCCGGTTTCCTCCCACACTCCAAGAACATACTAGTAGGATAATTGGCTGCTATTAAATTGACCCTAGTCTTTCTCAGTGTGCATGTATGTTAGGGAATTTAGACTGTAAGCTCCAATGGAGCAGGGACTGATGTGAGTGAGTTCTCTGTACAGCAATGCGTAATTAGTGTGCTATATAAATAGCTGATGATATGATTAAAAATTTCAGGAAGACTGGCACATGAGATGTTAGTTGGTAAGGTCAATTTGTTGTTTTGCAGAAACTAGGAAAAGATTTTTGGAAAAGATGGTTGAAACTGTCGGCAAAGGTATCAAAACTGTACACAATGATCAAAGAAAACTGATAAAGATAGATTTGGCTGAAATAAATTGATACTGTAATTTTTATTTTCTGGCATGGATTGGAAAAGCTCTGTCAGATATCACCTTCTGATAGCTCTTGAACATTTCTGTAAAACATGTGTCCCTGGTTATGCCAGAAACTATGGACAACATACCCCCCATATACCAGGTATTCATCTTTTGATTATGACTATGATTATTATTATTATGATTATATAGCATCACTTAACAAGGTGTCATCTCATTAGGGGACACACAGCCAAGATGTATCAGTGACTGGATAACAGCCAGTGACTTGTGAACTTCCAAAAGGTTCCAAATTGGGGGGAAGCTTAGGCATAGAGACATACTAATGCTTTGGAATATAACAATGCTTATGTTTTTCTCTATATTTTGCATTTTCCCTAGTAAAATTCTATGGTTTAATAATTATTATTAATTTTTTTCTATGATATTTGCACCTTTTTTTACTTAAACCTCCTCCATGTACAATTTGGAAGAAATACAACTGACTTCCACAAGATTGTTTAGGAAGTTATATACTACATTTTCTTCCTCAAGGAGATATTACAAAATATAATCAAAGGGTGTTGGTGAGTAATGCTGAAGGAATGATTGACTTTTGTCTCATATGGAGTTTATCTGACCCTGAAAGGGGTAAATTACATAGCTTTTTGGACAAGATATGCCTTAGCCTTAGAAAATAAATAAGTTGAGGAAATTTGGGCAGCCAGAGGAGATGAAGTTCAAAAAAGGATGGTACTGACAATCCTGTTGGCCAGTTGGGTGAGGTCTGTGCTAATTGGACAAGAGTGTTGCACTTTTATATCATCATCATCATTGTCATATAACATGGCTGTTACAGAGAATATATCACTAATATTAAAAAAAGAGGCTAGAACGTTGAGAGTGGCTGAAAATTGGGGTCTCTCTTCAGGGTTCGTTGCACTTGGTGTTAGGATAATGCATATCTGACAAATCACTTGGTGTTAGGATAATGCCCATCTGGCAAATCATTTGTAGGCAAAATATAAATTAAATTTTGTTAAAGACATTGGTCAAAGTGGAAATTTAGTTGCAGTATGGAATATATAAATGAATGGAATTTGATAGCGTGAATTTTTTTTTTATAACACTTGTACCTTCACAGCCTGGTTGATTACGCTCCCTGCCCTCCCCCCCCCCCCCCGATCTGTGTTTGTTCATTGCGAAACAGACTTTATTAATACTTTTGTTTTATCTGTGATCTGACCCACCGATCCTTCTGTTTCTACTGCATCTTTTCTATACTTTGAAAACTGTTGGACCTGACATCTACATGGAAACTGGTAGAATTTTTTAAGCATCCAGGGAACATGTGCATCCATTGATTAATCAAATAAAATCATACAAAAAAAGTTTGCCATCAATACTTATTTGACACTGGGATATTTTCCGGCCTGAAGTATATGCTCGTTTAGCACCATTGTAGGCATCTTGTAGATGTTCATCTGCTGTCTAACTACAAGTCCATGCATGCCCTTCCCTGCCCGACTTGTAGTTCAATAACAACTAGGGTGCCATAGGTTGTTCAAGCTGATTATTCACTTCAGATGTCTCTCTCTTCCGTCTCTTGTTTTCTCTGCAGTACTCCCCCTTTTCTCTAAGAGCCTTTTTATCCTTATCTATCACTATAAATCATTATCAACTTTTCTCAAAATGGTGGCTCCATCTCTGACGTTCCCATTTTTATGTCTCTCCCATAATATTTAATGTCTTATTTATCCTCCTGCACCATCTTTTCCCCTGCCCCTCTTACTTATTCCCCTGCACCATCTTCTCCTCTATCCCTGTCTTCTACACCCTGCAACATCTTCTCCCCAGCCACTCTAACCTATCCCCCAAAAACATCTTCTCCTCAGTCCCTATCACATATCCTCCTGCACCATCTTCTCCAATGTTACTCTTAGCTATCCTCCTGAAGCTTTCTTCTCACTCACTCATTTATTTTCTTTTTGCTGCTTCCCCATTTTTCTTTCTTAGGACATCACTCACAATCGCTTCTCTGCTGACTATTCTGTTTTTCTCTTCTTTGCTTACTTGTGCCTCACTCGGTGAGAGTGAATGGAATGCATGTGAAACACAAAGTTCCACTCCCCACTTTGGCTTTTGGTATGAGATTTGCAAAGGTAAAAAAAAGTTAAACTCAAAGATACTGGTATGGAAAATGAATGATTACGTCTATGTAATCCCACACTTCTTGGAGGTCCCAATCACACTGGTGGGGGAGATATCAACTACATTGCTGGGAGGAGGTTCGGGATCGCAACCACTCTATTGGGAGTGTGACAATTGCAGCCACTCTGCTATGTTACGTGCCCTTATGTGGATGGATATGCCAGGGTGGTGGACACATCGGGAGCCTGTATCGTGGCTGCAATAAAAGACATGGAGAAGGGGAAGGGATGGTGGGAATGGTGGATGACTGATCAGTCCTTTTGCCAATAAAATGAAAACAGTGTTAGAAGTGGCAGTATAGTAACAACATCTAGTGGGCATTACAGCTGCCAGACCCACCAGCAGTACAGGCGGCAGGTCTGGCATAAAATTGTTAATAATAAAAAATGAAACACAAACATATAGCCCAAATCTTTCCCCCCAAAAAACACATTAATAACCCTATTGCTGTCAGCCTAGGTACTAGAATAATCAGGAGGACAAAAAGTGTGGGGTCCCCCAGATTTTACTAGAACCAGCACTAGGATTTACCAGCCAGGACTGGTGGCACTATCGCACGGTCCCCCTGCTATAATGACAACATGGTTGGTCAGCACAGGGCTGGATTCCCTAGAGCGATGGGGTCCCAGCAGCCCTGACCATCTAGGGGTAGCCAGCATCATGCTTAAAGCACTAGGGCTCTTCCCAGACCCCTGGGGCAATGGGTGTGGGGTAATTAAAAAATATTTTATAAGAAAGACACCATTGGTGTGCTACAGGTCTTAGCAAGCCAAGGCTGCCATTAACAGTTGCAATGCTACCAGCTCCAGCATACCCATGGCTGCCAGGGCATGCTGGCACTTGGGTAACCACCAAGACAAATTTTAAATAAATGACACTCCACGTTTAAATTATTTTATTGTCAATAAATAAAAAAAACAGTAATACTCATCAACCACCAGGTTCTTCATTATTATTATTATTATTTATTTGTAAGGCGCCACAAGGTTTCCATAGCGCCGAACACAGTACAAACAATGGACATTACAGGGAATAACAGTACAGAACAATAAACAACTAGTACCAAAACTTCAGAGGCTCCAGGCAAAGCAGATGTAATGGAGTAGGAGCAGAAGAGAAGGTAGAGAGACAGGAGGGAGAAGGGCCCTTCTCAAAAGAGCTTACATCCTAAAGGGAGGGGGAACAGACAGCCGGCACAAATGGAGTCAGAGGGGGGGGGAGCAAGCGTGCACCACAACAGAGGAGGAGCAAGGGGATGGGAGCGAGCATGGAGAGAGGGTTAGGTGGAAGGCTGGTAGGCTTTAAGGAAGAGATGGGTTTTGAGTACCCGTTTGAAGGAGCACAAGTTAGGGGACAAACGGATGGAGCGTGGGAGGTCATTCCAGTGGAGGGGGACAGCTCGGGAGAAGTCTTGAATTCTAGAGTGGGATGAGGTGATCAGAGTGGACGAGAGGCGACGGTCATTGGCCGAATGCAGGGACCGGGCGGGAGTGTGGATGGAGAGAAGGTTGGAGATATAGGGGGCAGTAGAGTGGGAGAGGGCCTTGTAGGTGAGGGTAAGAAGTTTGAAAAGGATACGGTAGGGGAAGGGGAGCCAGTGAAGGGCAAGGCAGAGAGGTGAGGCAGAAGAGGAGTGGCGAGAAAGGAAGATGAGCCTCGCAGCTGCATTGAGTATAGAACGGAGGGGGGTGAGGCGAGAGCGGGGGAGGCCGGTGAGGAGAAGGTTGCAGTAGTCCAGCCTGGAGATGATAAGAGCATGGATAATGGTTTTGGTTGCTTCATGAGAAAGGAAGGGCCGGATGCGGGCGATATTGCGAAGTTGGAAGCAACAGGATTGGGCAAGGGATTGAATGTGGGGGGCAAAAGAGAGCAAGGAGTCGAGGGTGACGCCCAGGCAGCGGAGCTGGGGAACAGAGGAGATGGTGGAGTTATTAACAGTTATGGAGAGATCCAGATGGGATGAGGATTTAGATGGAGGAAAAACAATGAGTTTGGTTTTAGCGATGTTAATTTTAAGAAAGCGTGAGGACATCCAAGAAGAGATGGCAGAGAGGCAGTCTGATACACGAGAGAGGAGGGGGGGGGAAAGATCAGGAGAAGAGATGTAAAGTTGAATATCATCGGCATATAGGTGATACTGAAGGCCGAATGAGGTGATGAGAGCACCGAGGGAGGAAGTGTAAAGTGAGAAGAGTAGAGGGCCAAGAACAGAGCCCTGAGGGACTCCAATTGGGAGGGCAGAGGGGGGGGGGGGGATGAGCCAGAAATGGATACAGAAAAAGAATGGTTGGCGAGGTATGAGGTGAATCATGTAAGGACAGAACCAGAGAGGCCGAGAGAGTGAAGGGTCTGCAAGAGGAGGGGGTGGTCTACAGTGTCAAAGGCTGCAGATAGGTCTAGGAGGATGAGCATGGAGAAGTGACCCCTGGATTTAGCAGAGAGGAGATTATTAGTTACAGTGGTCAGGGCGGTTTCAGTAGAGTGGAGGGGGCGGAAACCAGATTGGAGGGGGTCAAGGAGAGAATAGTCAGAGAGGTGACGGGAGAGGCAACTGCAAACAATTCGCTCGAGAAGTTTGGAGGCGTAGGGGAGAAGAGAAATGGGGCGGTAGTTGGCGAGTGAGGTGGGGTCAAGATTAGGTTTTTTAAGAATAGGAGAGATAAGGGCATGTTTGAAGGTGGAGGGGACAGTACCAGTGGAGAGAAACAGGTTGAAGAGGTGAGCTAAGTAGTCGCAGACAGTGGGGGAGAGGGAGCGAAGAAGGTGTGATGGGATGGGATCGAGTTGGCAGGTAGAAGGGGGAGAGGAAAGAATGAGGGAGTGTACTTCTTCACCCGTAGTGGGGCGGAAGGAGCACCAGGGAGGGAAGCGGGGGGAGGGAGGAGCGGAGAGAGGGGCAAGAGAGGAAAGGAAGGAGGAGATATTAAGGTGGATGGCCTCAATTTTGGAGGAGAAAAAGGAGGCAAAATCAGTAGCAGACAGGGAGAGTGGGATAGGAGGAGGGGGAGGGGTGAGGAGAGAGGAGAATGTGGCAAAGAGGCGGCGGGGGTTAGAGGACTGGGAAGAAATGAGGGACTTAAAGAAGGATTGTTTGGCAAGGGAGAGGGCGGAGCAGTAGGAAGAGAGGATGAATTTGAAGTGAAAGAAGTCAGCCAGGGAGCGAGATTTCCTCCAGAGGCGTTCAGCAGCACGGGTGCACTTCTGAAGGAAGCGGGTGAAATTGGAGTGCCAGGGTTGGGGAATTAGGCGACGGACTGAAGAGGCAGGGGCGATCGCGTCCAGGGCCGTGGTGAGAGAGTGGTTATAGAGAGAGGCGGCTTGGTCAGGACAGATCAGGGAGGGAAGAGGGGATAGAAGAGTTTCAAGAGAGGAGGAAAAGGAAGTGGGGTCGACAGCATCAAGATTGCGCCTAGTGAGGGTAGTTTTAGGGAGAGGGGAAGCAGGGAAAAAGGACAGATTGAAGGAGAGTAGATGGTGATCGGAGAGTGGAAAGGGAGAGTTGGAGAAGTCAGAGAGATCACATAGGTGAGAGAAGACAAGGTCAAGGGAGTGACCAAGGCAATGGGTGGGGGAGGAGGTCCACTGAGTGAGGCCAAGGGAGGAAGAAAGGGCGAGAAGTTTAATGGAGGCGGGTCGGAGGGGAGGTCGATAGGGATGTTAAAGTCACCCAGTATAATGGAGGGGAGGTCGGAGGAGAGGTAGTGGGGAAGCCAGGCAGAAAGTTCTCCAGAAAGAGGGAAGTGGGGCCAGGGGGGCGGTAAAGGACAGAGACACGGAGGTGAATGGGGGTGAAGAGGCGGATAGAATGGACCTCGAAGGAGGAGAAAGAGAGGGAAGGTTCAGGGGGAATAACCCGAAACGTGCAGTTAGGGGTAAGGAGGAGACCCACTCCCCCACCTGGACGATCATCCGGTCTGGAGGAGTGGGTGAATGAAAGGCCACCATGGGAGAGAGCGGCGGGGGAAGCAGAGTCAGCAGCGGAGAGCCAGGTTTCGGTGATAGCAAGGAGGTTAAGAGAGTTGGAGATGAAGAGGTCATGGATAGCTGGCAGTTTGTTGCGGACAGATCTGGAGTTCCAGAGGGCACAGGAGAAGGGGAGGGAGGGAAGAGGAGTGATGTGGAGGAGATTAGCAGGGTTGATGGAGTGAGGGGGAGTACTGGTGAAGGGTCGGGGAGGGGGGCTAGGGGAGAGGATGGGAATATGACAAGAGCGCGGAGGCATGGTGGGAGACAGGTGACAAGGGGAGTGGAGGGGGAGAGACAAGAGGTAGGAGGAGTCAGAGGTGTGGACAACAATAGGCAATCGATGGTGCAGCAGGCTTGAAGTACAATGAGTAAAAGTGCAGCAGGCTTGAAGTACAATGAATAAAAGAAATGGTAATAAAATGGTAATAGAATGAGTAACAGTAAAAGTAAAATAAAATAAAATAAAAATTAACGAGTAGTAAAATTGCAGTCAAAACAATTAGGTATTACTAGAGAAACAAGGACATGGTAAGATACAAGGCAAAACAGAAGGTAGTGCAGAGAAACCAGTATACAATACCAGGCAGTCACGGGTAGCCAGATCAGGAGAGTCCACAGGAGCTGGTGCACTCAGACTCAGGATGGTGAGCAGGAACACAGGTGGAAAAGTTCCGGAGGGTCCAGAGGGGATGCATAGGAGACCAGGAGATGGTCCAGAGAGACAGGGGGTCCAGGAGAGCAGAGAGGGTCCAAGATTTATTGGGTGCTGATTGAGGTCCTTAAGCCATCCCAGGTAAATGAAGCAGAGACCCAGGGAGTGGAGAGCCTGGAGACTTCATGGAGGCAGCAGGGTGGAGAAGCCAACCATTGGAGACTGTAATAATTCCAATGGTCCGTGGTAGTCCAAAAAAAAACTATTAAAAGAAAGCCCAGGGCCATGGTTGTCCAAAACAATACCTGCTAAAATTTATCCCAGCTTGGAAAAAAAACAACTTTTGTTCCTCAAGCTTGATAAACCAAAATAATCCATTGGATTATGCTCAGCAAAATAACAAAACACTGAACAGATGCCACAATCTAGTTCCTCACTGCAGGAGCACCTTGCGCATAATGAAAAAATGACAGTCACTAGGTCTATTTATAACCTGGGGCTTTCCAAGTCCCAGAAAACAAATAGACCTAGCGTCTGGCATTGCCCTTTGTGACTATCGACAATACTACTGTCGAAAGTCACAATGTTACCATTTTAAACATGTTGACAGAATGAATATCTCAACATTTACACTGTCACTATTTTGATGTCGACAGCATAAGTATCGACATATTCAACGTCACCAGAATGACTACATCCCCAGTAGAATAGACCTAGTGTCTGGCATTTCCCTTTGAATGTCGACATTGTGACTATCGACATTACTACTGTCGAAAAGTCACAATGTCACCATTTTAAACATGTCGACAGAATGAATATCTCAACATTTACACTGTCACCATTTTGATGTTGACAGCATAAGTATCAACATATTCAACGTCGAAAGAATGACTACATCCCCAGTAGAGTACGGGGATTTGATAGAGTATTGATAAAAAAAATTAATCATGCTTCAGCCATATTGTAACACAAATATTAGTCTATTCGAGAATGAGGAACACACAGCAAAACTGCCCATTTTCCAGGTGGTCCGTTAACATACATTGAACAGGACAGAACAGGAAAACCACTAGCATTTTTACATGAGTGTTCTTTTTGACCCTCTGTCACAAGAAGTAAGCTCATCTGATAATTCTGTAAATCTCTGCACAGGATTGCATAATGCTAGAAATATTTAAATAAACTAATGAAGTAACAGGTGACCAGAAATATCTTTGATTGGCATATGATATATATCAAAGCTGTATTCTCACTTGTGATATGCTTTGCTCTTTGTAAAACAATGGGCATGGTGTATGGAACCTTCATCTAATCCATACCTAAACTGCACTTTTTAGCCATGTTGTTATCAGGAAGTACCAGTAATGGAACTATAACATCTCCTTGGAAAAGTACTTCAGGGGTTAAATTCCACCTCCACAGGGAACACTCAGGAGTTGAGTGAATAAAACTACCCTTGTTTTTTCTGTTTGCTCAATATTGTCCACTAGTGAGCTCTACAGACAGCCAGGAGCCGGACCCAGCAGGGGTCACCTGAGAGAAGACATCTGGGTAGGTAGGGGAGAGGGCTGGATAGTGTGAGAAGCCCACCAATCAAGACCTTTTGCAACTCCCCTGGGCAGGTGGTTCACAAGGTGGGATTATCAGGTTATAAAAGAGGCTATCCTGGGAGCTGGACATGTATGTGATTGACTTTAGCCAAGAGGTGATGCTCTTCCAGAGATCTGCTGTGGAACCTATTTTACTGGATTAATTTGAACTGATTTTCTCACTTGTTGGACCTGCTACTGTTAAGCGGACCGTGCTGGACCTATCCTACTGGATTTATTTGAACTGATTTCCTCACATGTTGGACCTGCTGTTGTTGAGGGGACTGTGCTGCACCTATCCTACTGGATTTATTTGAACTGATTTCCTCACTTGTTGGACCTGCTGTTGTTGAGAAGACTGTGCTGTGCCTTTCCCACTGAAATTATTTGAACTGATTTCCTCACTTGTTGGACCTGCTATTGTTAAGGGGCTGTGCTGTATTTAATCCTGTTCTGCAGAATAAATCATCCATCTATTTTTCCTCTAATTCCATGTCTGAGTGATGTGGGAACCCCATATCGTCACACTCTTGATATGTTCAGGAATAATATAAAAAACTGTGATTGAAGAAGACAATTTGATGAAGTTCTTCTGATACACCTTACGTTGGGAGGTATTGAAAGGTGGTCCCAGGCAGGGCCATCTTTTCCATTGGGCACGATGGGCAGCTGCCCGGGGGCCCCACAGGCAAGGGGGCCCCATAGGCACGGCTCTTAATGAGAATAAATAATCCTGCAAAAGAAAAAAACCTGCAAAAAAAACCTACAAGGGTCACTGAGCAAGTACATCTATCTATCTCTATCTCTATATATCTATATCTGTATTTGTATACATCTATATATCTATATCTATATCTAGGGGCCCCGGTGCACTGCTTTGCCCGGGGGCCCATAATGTTGTTAAGATGGCCCTGGTCCCAGATGTCTATCAGTGTGTCTAGTGGATGGGTAAAATCTTAAATTGCTTAAGGCTTTGCATCGACAATATATCCAAAGTTTTAAATTCACTTGTTAGAGTTAATCTGCCTTGCATCCTGTGTGCACTCAGATCTGCTATGCAGTTAAGCTACACACATCACTATTTAAATTAGAGATGGTCACTAACCCCCGTGTTTTGGTTTTGGATTCGGTTTTGGATCTGGATTACCGTCGTGTTTTGGTTTTGGATTTGCAAAACCGCCATTGCGTGTTTTGGTTTTGGTTTTGGTTTTGTTTGGTTTTGTTTTGCTATTTTGTTGGAAAATACATGTTTTTGTGCCTAAAATAACCCAATTTAGTGCTCCAACTGTTTTAGAGATAAGTAATCTAATTGTTGAGGTAATAAATCATCCAAAAAAACTGTTTAATTCTTCGTTGGTAGGCCTTCATTTATTCTACACACAAAACAGATTGTCTTCCTCTCCATCTATGCATATTGGCAATGCAGCCATCGTCTTTGGATGTATATTACACCCTACACTTATAGTTAAATATGTAAAGAAATGGAAAAAGACAGTTTGCTTTCTGTCTCTATAGGCCCCCCTCCACTTTTTTAAAAAAACAAAAAATTCAGCCATTATAGACTGTACAATATTAATTGACATGGAGAAAGCCAGTTTGGTTTCTGTCTCTCTAGGCCCCCCTCCACTTGTATAAAATACTAATAAATTCAGCCGTTATATACTGTACAATATAAATTGAAATGGACAAAGGCAGTTTGGTATCTGCATCAGATCCTCTCTCCACTAGGAGTAAAATAGAAAACTATTCAGCCGTTATATAATCTAGAATATAAATAGAAATTGAGAAAGGCAATTTGGTATCTGTCTGCATCATAATCATCAACATCATCATTAGCGCCCTCGTCGCCTACACAAATCTCCCCCTCATCCTCTTCTAATTCCAAAGTGGCATCCTCAATTTGGGTATCACCGGCTACACTCGGGCTATTAAGGCACACATCAGCAGAATGCTCACGATTAGACATCCCACTGTTGGATGGACTCTCCACAGGGATTGTTGTCATTTGTGAATCAGAGCAAATATTCTCCTGTAATGCCTCACTGTTATCTTGCAGCTCGGCTTTGACGCGTAACAGTAGTTGTGCACCAATTGTAGGCTGGGTAACTTTTTGGGATCTGCCACTAATACCCAAAGGTGAAGGCCTCATTCTCTCTTTGCCACTGCGTGTGTAGAATGGCATGCTTGCAATTTTTTTTTTATCGTCACTTAACTTTTGCTCAGTTACACTTCTTTTTCGCTTCAATACAGTAGATTTTTTTTGGGGTTTTGTTTTTTGCACTAATTTGGAAACACTCTGTTGTTTGACATCGCCTTGGCCAGATGACGTACTGGGAACACTAACATCAGGACTGGTGACAGAACCTGGTTGCTCATTCAGATCATATGTGGACTGCTTTGAATCCATTCTGAGCGCAAATCACTGGGGAGTGCTAAAAATTATTTAGTAGATACTGCTGACAGTTATGACTTTTGACAGCCAGAAATATTAATGCACAATTAGGGAGGACACCCCAAAAGCACTGAGGAGTGCTAAAAATTATTTAGTAGATACTGCTGACAGATATGACTTTTGACAGCCAGAAATATTAATGCACAATTAGGGAGGACACCCCAAAAGCACTGAGGAGTGCTAAAAATTATTTAGTAGATACTGCTGACAGTTATGACTTTTGACAGCAAGAAATATTAATGCACAATTAGGGAGGACACCCCAAAAGCACTGAGGAGTGCTAAAAATTATTTAGTAGATACTGCTGACAGATATGACTTTTGACAGCCAGAAATATTAATGCACAATTAGGGAGGACACCCCAAAAGCACTGAGGAGTGCTAAAAATTATTTAGTAGATACTGCTGACAGATATGACTTTTGACAGCCAGAAATATTAATGCACAATTAGGGAGGACACCCCAAAAGCACTGAGGAGTGCTAAAAATTATTTAGTAGATACTGCTGACAGTTATGACTTTTGACAGCCAGAAATATTAATGCACAATTAGGGAGGACACCCCAAAAGCACTGAGGAGTGCTAAAAACTATTTGGTAGATACTGCTGACAGATATGACTTTTGACAGCCAGAAATATTTATGCACAATTATGGGGGACACCCCAAAAGCGCTGGGGAGTGCCAAATATTAAGAAAAAATAATAAAGCTCTATCCTCCTCTCTGCACTAGCGATTTTGGTTAGAGCAATTGCAAGAACAATATTGTATTCTCTGTCCCTGCTCTAATTAGCCTATGACTACACCCCGCTCTCTCCCTCTGTCAAATGGCGATGGATTGCTGTGGAGGCGTGTATTTATAAAGTTGAAGTATCGCGAGAACCGAGCCCCGAGATCCGACGACGTCACAATGACGTTCGGCCTCGATTTGGATTCGGAACGGGCGGGAGAGTACCGAGCTGCTCAGCTCGGTACTCGGATACCCAAAGTTCGGGTGGGTTCGGTTCTCGGAGAGCCGGACCCGCCCATCTCTAATTTAAATCCTCACTCATGCATTCATTGCCAGTGATAGCATTTGACATGCATGCTTCTTGGCTCCTGCATTTTATCCTGTTTGTTTCTTACCTTGCAAGAGTTCCTTCTTCAGTATTTCATTTGTATTCTGACTACTGGACTATAACATACAGTTTCTCTGGCTCTGGCTCTGCTCATTTTGGATTCATGATACCTGGTTGCTTCATACAGGTTTGACACTTCCTGGCTCTGCTTCTGTTTGTCTCCTTGCTCTTGCCTTCTGGTCTGCATCAACTCAGAATCCTCAGGCACGGACTGTGATAACCATCCTCTGCTCTCCAGCAGGGTTTCACAGTGATAACTGAACTACAAGAGATATTATTCACTATCTTGCATTATCTAAAACTATGTAAACTTGCACGAGAATCTCTTCAATATCCTTGTTCATATTTTACATTGTCTCAGACTGTCATATTACTGCATGATTCCTGCATAACTTATTATTAGCTAAATTATGAATTAGCTATAATTATTAGCTAATTCATCATAATAACATAACTCCAGAGATGTCTGCTGTTGATATCTTTAATAAACTTCATATTGTTTATCACTACAACATACCTCATTACTCCTGTGATTTTCCAACACCGCCCTTGTCCTTGAAATCACACTGCTGTTAGATTCATCTGTATGTTGATTCTCTGTGTGTTCTTCTAATATAATGCTTTGAGAAGAATCATCCTGAGGTGTATGTGTTGGTCCTGGATGTCAAAAACTTCTGGAATGTCTGTGAGATAATTCGCTGCACACATTTGACAGGAAATCTCAGCTCATTTTACCTCGCACACCATAGAGGTGCAAGGGAAAATGAGCTGAAATTTCTACGGTAATTGCTAGCAATGTGCAAAGTCCGCATACCACATTGCTGGTGATTGAATCTCCCCCCATGTGTACAAGTTTAAATTACTTACATGACAATCCAACCTAAAAATATATGATTAGGAAAAAAGTTATTCCTTTTTCAATACTAGCTTTAGCAGAATACTTGTTGCATAAAGCTATACTCACATATTAATCCAGTAAACATTTCTTCCTATCGTCCTTGTGGATTTTCTTTGGATTTGTTTTTCCTTTAATTATTGTGATTACCAAGCAATATTCCTCTGTCTCTAGCAATACTGTAAATTAAAGAATCATATTTAAGTGATGTCTAATGAATTAGAAAAATTGGCTGTCTTTGTAATGATATACGAGGAGGATATGACATCTGCTATACCCAAGCATCATACAGTATGTTGCAGTGCCTGATTTCTGTGTTGTTAAAGAAAAAATGATATCTTGACAGCTTGAGATGATTCATGTACTTAGCCCACAACCAGGGCTCCTATGTGACGCTGGTCTTCTAATTTGAGTATATTGCTTTCAGTAATCCCCTTGTTATGAAATATCTAAAATAAAAACACCAGTCATTAATTGGCTGGCAATCTCCAAGCTCTTGAAGTCGCAACATTATAATTTATTGATTGATATGCAGGTATTTAACTGATCAAAATAAAGGCATTGTAAAAAGAAAATAGTCCCCAATTATGTGTAGAGTATATTTTCACTTCATAGGACTAATTCACTAACCTCCAATTTAGTTACAAATTGGTACTAAAACATAGCAAGTAATTAGCTTTCATCAGTCTGCTGCAAGTTAGACAATGAAAGCAAATGTTTGATTGGTTGCTATGGGTTACTGTACATTTTCAGCTAGATGCAATTTTAGCAAATAAGTCTTTGACTGGATCACTCATAAATAACTTATGATATGAATTTATTTAAGGGAAATAGCGCAGGGCGCTGATTTATATAAACTGCCAATGTACTTATTTTTAATATTGTATATATTCTGAGATAGGAAATCATTATTTCTGAGACCAGGGTAGAAACTGTTTTTTCCTGGTTTCACCTTACTAAAGGATATGCCTTATTTCTAAAGCATATATCTGATACAATAGGCCTTTGTGGATGGGGGTCTTGTGTGTATTGGGATGTATTTAGTATGGAAGTGTCATTGTTTAGGCATATGTGCAAGGGAGTCTGATAGCAGGAAGTGCTAATGAAGTTTTGTGATGAAGTGTTATGCCTGCTCTGGCCAAAGGCCCAGCAGGGGGTCGTTACTGTGTGGCCAGTTGTCCAGAGTGAATTTCATAGATAACCGCAAATTTTGTTAGCTTTGCAATGCATGTAAATCCATGTTTGTGTAAACAGAATATATCCTGATGCCAAAAATAGCATGTGTCTGAAATGTATAAATGCACTGACTTGTACACTGAAATGTGTTCTTCTGATATCAACTGACCTGATCACTGGGACCTTTAACCAGTGAGAGCAAATAAACATCTTGCTTCAAAGACCTGCTTGGAAACATCTTCAATATTGCTGTATTCCTGTGATCTACAGATTAGATCCTAAATCTAATCCATTCTCCGGCTGTCTCTAAGGTGGGGACCCAAGCGTTTCCAGTGCCACCACTCTGCCTGCTACTCAGTAACCCTGGTCAATGTGATAGGCCAGGGGGATCCATTCACAGCAAACCTGATCTATCGTCATCATCATCAACATTTATTTATACAGCGCCAGCAAATTCCGTAGCACTTTACAGGTCCGGAGTTACCAGCCCGGGTACACCAGCATCGAGGTACACTAGCAGCGTCAGTGACCCAGAAGGTACGTGGTTCTGAGTGCCATAGAAGGAGCTCAGTGGTGGCAGCATTATAAGCCCCTCCTACTGCGGTAAGAGGGTGCATTTGGGATAACGAAAGGGAACGGGGGAAAGTAAGCCCAGTCGGTTCCCAGCAACAACAGACAGGGTGGCATAAGCATCCTGTCACAAAGCCCTAATATCATACAGAGACACCTGTGAAACAGTGTCAGCTTGTGGGACAGGGACTGATGTGAGTGAGTTCTCTGTACAGTGCTGCGGAATTAGTGGTGCTATATAAATAGCTGATGATGATGATGGTGTACATTATTAACTTTACTGAGTGTATTATGTGATGACCGAGAAGGTGTTATGTATATGCGTGGGCTTACAGTTAAGCATTGTGAGATCTGGATCTGCAATGAAATACTCCCCCACAGCAGACAGGTAGTTTTTCCCCAAGCAGAATAAAAAGAAACTGAAAATCAACATGCAATTTAACATAAAATATAACAGCAATTTATTAATCAGCTCCAATTAGTTGCAATCGGAATATACTCCAAAAATATCTGAAAACTTATTGCGTGAGCAACAGTCTTAACAGAAATGCAGTTTAATGGCTTTTTCTCTAAAGCATACTTCTTATTCAATGTACTGTACATTAACTTTTGAGGGAGGGTGGATGAATGCAATAGGAAAGGCCAGACAGTGAAATGTTTGTTTTGGGTAAAGACTACACAGTTTACTGTCATACACCTATTTCTGACAATTGCAGTGTAAATAAATTATTCCAATGCAGTATCTGTATTCTTTTGTTTTACATTAGCTCCCCAGTGTTTTGTCGCGACTTTCACAGTCACTAAAAAGTAGAGGGGATAATCCTAGAAGCTGGTCAAAAACTTTATAGCTATATTTACAATTTACACGGTCTTTTTCCTCTAATGAGAATGTTTTCTCACTTCCTTCAATAAACAGCTTACATAAATGTCTTTTGTGCAGTACCAGCAATCAAATATGTCTTCGTATTTAAGCTTCGGACTTTATTAATGGTCGTTTTACTAAAGATTTCACAGAATTAAATTTTTACAATAAAATACTGTTTTTGCAGTTTAAATGAAGAATGATTCATTTTGCCATAATAAACTCAAAGTTCATGGATATATTGATATACATTAATACAGATTCCTCAGTTGCAAGGTCTTAATAATTGGTTCTATGTTTAACTTGTCTGCTTAAACTGTAATTTTCCAAATCCAACATGACTCTCCCTTCGTTTTTTTTCACCGTCACTCCCTGCCCCACTGCATTCAGAAATGTGTAATTCCAGGGTCCAAGATGGCCAGCAGCACTACTGCTCTGTTTGAAGTGATACCTCATGTTGTAGGGTACTACAATTATTATAACAAAAACCAGCATCTGAAAGTATGGCCAGATCGGTATCAAAAAGCAGGCCTGGCATACAAAGAACAGCAGCCCATGTTCATATACACACCCAAAGCCAACAAGAGCTAATTGTTTATCTATTGGCACTGTGACGATTATATAGTATATCTAATGACTGATTTTTATTTTCTGTTGAATTCATGTATGGCAATGTATATCGTATGTAACCTTGTAATGTAATCTCAACGTGTGCTTTGCTAGATAACATGAGTCTGAACTGCAAGTGTCAATAATCTGTTGAAATTAGCCAGACCAGGGATAGATAGGCATCTCTGAGAAGTTTGAAGCCCCAAAGTTGTAAACCATCTAGCCAAGCAGAGCGAGCAAAGGTGAGAACTCAAGGTCCTGTGAACATTCCAGATCTGAGGACATCCCTAGCTCACTTCGAAAACCCTGTGACATTTGGGGGATCAATCTATCTTTATTGGCAGCTAAACTCCAAAGGTTGGGGGTGAGAGCTATGTGGAAAAATGTTTAAAATCTTCTGACTTAGACACTAACGTGTGCATTTTCATGAGGGGGTCTATCAAGACTGAAATGTTCCATATTTGTCAATTGTGTTCCCTCACACACCAAGTTTTAACTAGTAAGTAGTGACTCTGGTTTTATTTCCTATTTTATTTCTGAAACTTATTTGTGCAATTTATTGTATGTCTCGTCATTAACTTTTTGTAACTAAGCCTTGGAAACATTTTTCGGATTAAAATATGTTTAATCTAGCATTTTCTTGTTTCTGTGATTCTTTGTGAACTTACAAAGCCCAGGGAGGCTCATACTACATGTATATGTGATTTAAGTGTGAAACATTAATAAGTGGTTTTGGCACTGCTGTTCAGATTGCTGTATCGGCTGGGCGTTCGTGACAGGCACCACACCTGTCCCAATACAGTGGTGTGGGGGGGGGGGAGGGGAGTGATGAGTGTGCAGTGGAAGAGTAATTGAGCAGCCCATTTTGTCAAAAATTTGGGAGCCCAAACAAGCCAAATAATAAAGTCAGACATAGCGGGACCTTGTGGAAAATTCTAGGTTTTGTCGAATTGCCAATCGTGGCCTGTCTGAAATGCTAAGGTTCAAACACATTTGACAGAGTACACAGTAGTATGCTCCTGTTTACACCACTTACCGTATTTTACGCACTTTTCCCCCCCAAAAAAGTGTGTGCGTCTTATGGAGCGAATACTGCAAAAAAGAGTGCACGTTGGGGACCTTAATGATGCCGTGGGGAAGCCTGCAGCCAGATCAGAAAGCAAGGACAGCATGGAAGGAGAGCGGGTCCAGGCAGGAAACTTACAATTCCATGGTGGCAGCGTGGAGAAGCAGGTCCCGGCCAAGAAGGAGATCGTACAGAGGAGGAGGGAAGGCTGCAATCGAGGAGTGAGTGCTGTTGCTGGCGGTCGCGCTGATTGGAGAAGAGTTTGTAGTAGGCGGCGTTTCCTAGTAGACAGCGGGAACAGCAGTGCGCATGTGCATTATTCCCCATTCAATGGCTGGGCTTTTCTGAGGTACTATGAATGTTGGCTGCAGGGGGCACAATTCATTAAAAAAAATAAACTTTATCACTCATTAAATCTTGATTTACCCCATACATATGATGTTCCACTTTGAGCATTAAAGTTTGAGTTTGGCTTGAGCATTAAATTAAATATTTTATTACACTATTTGGTTCAGAATATTTTTTTTCCTGTTTTCCTCCTCTAAAAACTAGGTGCGTCTTATGGTCAGGTGGAGCGAAAAATACGGTATTTTAATTACAATAAGCTGGACTTTATTAAATAACTGATGTTAATAAATATAAAACTGTCCAAATGTATAAACCATTCTGAGAAGCTTGTAAAAATTGTTAATAGATTATACCACACTCATGATAAGCTTCACAGGTTTTGATAGAGAGATTGTGGTGAGGTCGGGAGCTTAATACACAATTTTTGGCGTTGCCCTTTAACCCAAAACCTGTGGACTGAGGTTTTGAACTAATTTTCCATGTAACTCATAAAGTCTTCCATTTCCATTTTCCCTCGTACACTATTCCAGGATAGGCATTAGCCAAATTTTGCAAAAACCCACTCCCCACATCTATGCCTAAAATTACTTCCAATATTCAGAGAAGACATGAGAGTGAAACCATTGGGTTCAAATACCAGACCGGATTCAGCACCATCACACCAGCCGCCAGACTGAACTCAGCACCGCTATACTAACCACCAGATTAGGCCTATCTTTGTTATACTAGCTACAAAATTAGACTTAGTGTTATGCTATTCAATAGAGTAGGCTTAGCATTGTTATAGCAGTGACCAGATTAGGTTCAGTTCTGTATACTAGTCATGCTCAGCTTTGCTGGGGATAAAATGAGTGGGCACTGCTGGGAATATAATGAGTTGTCACGGTTCGGCATACAGCGTGGGCACTGTAGGACATAATGGGCCTGATTAATTGAGGAAAGTAAAGCAAAGAAATTGAGTATATTTGCACCTTGGCAAAATCATGTTGCATTGGAGGGGGAGCTCAATTTAAAATATGATGGCAGATTTATAGTTGGGGTAGGGCATTTCCTATATCAACTTTAAATTTCAGGGTAAAATTAAAGCTATCAAGTATTTGTGTGCTACTTGATAAAATAGCCAGTATTTAACTTATGTGCAAAATACTAAACTAATTTGCACCCCTTGCATTTTAACATTGTGGTTTTTGTCCAGGGAAAAAAACTTACTCCTTTTTTTGACTTACTTTCCTGAATGAATCAGGCCCAATGTGTTTTCTTCCCCTGACCTGCGCACACATGATCCACTAGCATATGTTTACCTAATTTAATTGCCATTGCCTATAGATATCAGGTTGTTTTTCTAATTGTATAGAATACAATGAATTAGTCCCTCAAACATTACCTTTGAGGAACAAAAAAAATAAGTGAAAGTGATCATTTTAATTTGACATTAAGAGGTATACCTGAAATGATCTGATAGCGTTGCTCAACATTAATATTTGTGTATCTTTTCCGTTTCAGCTTTTAATGCTCATAATTAACTTTATTATACCATTCCTGTCCTTATTGTATTGGAGGAAAAATACACATATCAATTTAGGTGGCCTGTGTACCCAAGCCCTTATAGGGTAGGTAGAATGGCATTGTTTATTGCTAATATAGTCATAGAGAGCAATGTAGCCCTGGGGAAAAAGGAATGTGAGTCCTATGTAACATAAAAAGGGCAGTGGGAGTTTTTGTCAGAAATGGACAAAACTGCAATACAATGGAGTAAATTTTAGGGACCTGCTTTGTTGCAATAGAAGGTCATTGCATAACAAAGGTAAGGTAATGTAAAAATGAGACAGGCTCTTCAAAACATTATCTTGGGCATAGTTATTTACAGTCATGCCCGGGTAGCATTTTGTCCTTGGGTGACAAAATATTTTTTCTCTGCAATGGCACCATATCTATTATCTGTAGCACTCCCATTAGAAGCCTTTCACTGTAGATGATCATAGATCTAGCATTAACAATATGAAATGATAAAAAGTATTTTAAAATGTTTCTAGAGGATGAAAATATAAAGGAATACATTTTTCTATATGTTGAAAGGAAAGGACAATGCTACCTTTAATGAAAGACTGCTTTAATCTCTTTTTTTAACAGAATAAGGAGAGCAAAGAATGGATAAGCAGAAACTTGGTTGATCTTCGAGAGCTTGGTAATTTACTCAAGGATCTGCTAAATCAGGCTTAAAGTACAATCTGGTATAAAAGGGAATAAATAATAAGATCAGAAGATTTGGAATAATTCAATTTAATAGTTTATAATGACTGCTCAATCCTTAAACCCAGTCAATCACATTATCTGGTAAAGTACAGTGTCATCGCTTGTAAGTAAAAAGAAGGATTTGAGTCAGAGCCGTAACTAGGGTGGTGCAGGCGGTACCATTGCCCAGGGCGCAAGCCCAAGGAGGCGCAGCAGCCGCCCGCTACCTTCCCCTCCCCGCCGGCATAGTAAAAAAAAAATTACGGCAGTGTTAATAAAGAAATTAAAAAAAAAAAAAGGACACCTGATCTCGCGGTGGCTCCCTTTCTGTAGTACTTTAAAATCTGTAATCCCCATTGCTGACTTCCCTTACCCAGTGGCATGACATGGCAGACACATGTCACCCGTCTGCCTTAACGGCCATCATCTGACACAGTACGTTGTCAGAAGAAATGATAATAAAATATTGGTGTGGCATCAGAACAGCTGATTTAATTCCTCCTCACAACAGGACTTGTATGTTATCTGTGCCGAGTGTTGCATACCTCAGATTCCTCCGGCACAGCTCTTATCTATCAGAGAGTAGCTGAGAGCAAGGGGGAGCTCGGGAGCAAGTAACGAGGAAGGCACCGGAGTGTCTGACCTCCTAAAGGTAAGGACCTTTAGCCTCAGAGCTTACTTCCCATGCCCAGATGCTGGTATCTTTCTGCATTGTGTCCTATTCTCTTTTTAATGCATTATATCCCTTGACACATTATAGTTTTGAAGTGGAACGAAGTCTAAAAAATAATATTGATTTGTTAGAATAATTGCCAATTGTATTGTCTTGCATTCTTTGTATCTCAGAATAGCAGTTTAAACTGCCAGTAAAATGTATTATGTTTGCCTTATTGCCTTACTTTTGTTCATATTTTAGTTTGTCTTTTACAAATAGTCCAGGCTAACATTTCCATTATCTTATACATTTATGCACAACCAGTGTTTTCACATGTATGAATACATGCCTCTAACTTGGGGGTTAATTCCTCTATCACACACACATTAGCAAATTTCCAGTATACCAAGGAGAAAACAGTCTTTAGAACTTTTGGAACGCAAACTTGCGTTCCAAATGCTGTTGGTGGAACGCACATGCTGTTATAGCTATTTTCTAACAAGTACTAAATAAATGATAGTTATAATCTGAGGGGAGGTGTCTCTCTCTCTCTCGTAAATTAATGACACTTAATGGAACAAACACCTTCTTTAGGAATATTTATTAAATGCTAGTTATTTAAATTAGATTTTATTGTTCTCTATTGCCCAAAGCACCTTTTTACATATCGCAGTGTTTTGAGGGGCAAGGAAGCTGCATCGCAGTATTTTCAGGGGCAATGGACAGCTACATGGTACAGTGTGATGAAGAGAGCCATTACTATGCCATAATATTAACTGGGGGCATTACTGTTCCATAATATGATATCATATAGGATATATTTTTGCATACTTTAAATGGTCATTAGGGCAGACAACCGGTTGTTAATTTATTTGAATCCCACCACTGTATGTATATATATATATATATATATATATATATATATATATATATATATATATATATATATATATATATATATATATATATATATATATATATACACATACACTGCTTTGAGTGTATGTGTATTTGTTGGTTTTACAGAAAAAAGTATGTGCCTGTATTTCATACAAAACAATTTGTCTTTTTTACTGTTATTATAACTACCAGATGGTGTTCTAAAATAAAAAAATTTAAAATAAAAAGTTGCTAAGTGACACAGATAAGTAATCATGACAAAAAAGCATTGGCCAGTATTCAAGTACTAGTAATTATGTAGTAAAAGTATTTTCTTAAAACAGATTTTGCATCATTCAAAGGTACATCAAAACATTCTTTATCTGAAGAAAGTATTAAGTCATAGCTGTATTGCATAGCTGTCAATCAGGGAACCTCAAAAACAGATTCTCAGAGGTGCACAGGCTATGTTCCTATGCTGTATTGGAAGAAGTGATATTATTTAGTTATAGTTACAGCCTGAGCCATATCTTTAGCAAGAGACACAGATATCACTATTTCATAAAGTGAAAGATATCCAAGCCTGTGAAGGAAGCATTAATTAAATAGAAGCATTAGTTAAATAAATTGTATATCTAGATTTATTTAAATCACCATTTCTATTTATGTTTGTAGTATTTTCATATACATGTCTCCCTAGTTAAAAAAAAAGAAGGCACAGTATGCAATATCCTGATTACCTCAGGCCAGTGGTTCCCAAATTGTGCGTATAGGCTCCCTGGGGTGCCTTGAATATCTCACAAGGGTGCCTTGGCCAGGGCCAGAGGAAAGGCAAGGCAGGGGACTACTTGGTAATTATTTTGGCTTAGGGGTACCTTGAAAAAAATTACGGAAACCCTAAGGGTCTCTTGAAATGAAAAAGTTTGGGATCCACTGCCCCACGCCATATCTATAATAGACCAAGCCACTTCCGCAAGTATGCTTAATTAGGTCTATAATATTTGTCTTTTTAATAAATCTTCAAAATATTAGAGCTGGCTTTTTGCAGAGAATCTTGTCTTCTAAAAATAGTGACTTGATTAGAATGCTCTGCTTCTATGACATAGCTGCCTTTTCAAACTACATCTTTTCTGAGTCAGGTCACATTTACCTTGTTTTCCATCAAGGCCATCTTCAGAAAGAGATATATTCTCAGCAATGCTTATACATTGAGTAGCAATGCTGCAATTTGTTTTATTAATATAATGTTAATGGAACTGTTTTGTTTTCAGAGGATATACAGAAAAATGTAGAAACTTATAATATGTTTAATATAGAAAATAGCAAAACAATTAAAGGGGCTGAGTATGCTGCCTCATTTGCTCCATTTGTTAATGACACAAGAAGTAATATATCCATAAAAAACAATATATATATATATATATATATATATCAAAAGGAGATCTAAAATACTGCCACCAATGTTATATGACCCAGTGAGGGAACTACAGGGGATGCAGGATGTGATCCAGCTGAATATAAGGTAGACTAATTATGGAGAAATGCATTTCATTTGCAGGGCTGGTGTTCATTACAAGTATTTACATTTTTGGTTAATAGACTTTTAATATAAAGGCTTTGTAAGGTTTCTTTGTGGTGAAACATGCAGAAAAATCAGTTATCTATTGGCACTTCTCCTCCAAACACTGAAGTAAAACTTAAATAAAATTCTGTAACTATAATACTTTTGTGGTCAAACAAACTAGTTTGGGAAAGCATAAGAAATGGAAGATTGGAGCCTCATTACAAAAATAAAATAGAAGTCAAAAGTTTATATAGTTTAATTTGTTTTTCTTTACTTTCATGTAATATGTTTTAATTCCGCAATTATGTGATGGGTTGTAAAATTTACACTGACCAACTTTTATGAAGAATTCTCTAATAGCACATATCATGAGTCATTTACACATTCTTTTTTGTGCCACAATGTTTAGTTATCCTCTTATAATACTAGCATCAATTTAATTTTATCCAATTGGGGTTGGTATTCCAGTGCTTGTATAGATAATGTGATCTATATTGATTATGTCGGACTGCTGTGATAGCTTAATATCGAAGCACCAAAATGTCTAGTTGATTCATATATAATAATGTGAATATCTGAAATATATTCATATTACAAGGAGACATCTTGTACTGCTAAACTTAATGTCTACAGTATATAAATGGAAATCAATGCACATTCATTGTCTGGCCCTTGTATGTGGGAATGCAATCCAATGACCTGAGTATGCTAACTGTGGTCAATTGATCTGGAAAAACCTCACTAGTGAAACACAACTTAGCTGAGTACCATGTGCTGATATTGTAGTCTGTTTAACCAATTATCATTATTATTATTATTATTTATTTATAAGGTGCCACGGTTTCCGTAGCACCAGATATTGAAGCAAGTAACAAATAGATTGGGTAATACACATAAGTAGCAGATGAGTGTGAGTAATGCTATTGGGACTCACACGGAGTGCAGCAAAACATATGACAGGACGTACAAGGGAGTCAGACAGTGGACAGACATGGGACAATAGTTAGAGACAACCCTGCCTGTGAGAGCTAACATTCTAGAGGGAGAGGTGGTGAGAGACTGCAGTACTAGTGAGGAGAAACTGGAGATGCCAGGCAAAGCAAGAGGAGGTGATGGACAAGATGGTCAGGAAGTGGCAGGATAGGTGAGCTTGAAAAGGTGAGTTTTGAGTGACCATTTGAAGGACTGAAGGTTGGTGGAGAATCGAGTGAAGCAGGTTAGGGAGTTCCAAAGAATGAGTGCAGCATAGCAGAAGTCCTGGAGGCAAGCATGGGAAGAGGTAATGAGAGGTGAATTGAGGCAGAGGTCACAGGCGGAACGGAGTGGTTGGGTAGATATGTACCTCGAGACAAGGTCAGAGATATAAAAGGGAGAAGTGTCAGTAAGGGCTTTGTAAGTGAGAGTAAGGAGCTTGAGATGAATTCTGAAACAGATGGGGAGCCGATTAAGGGATTTACGCAGAGTAGTGGAAGAGGAGTGATAAGGTGATAGGAGAGGAAGATGAGCCGAACCACAGCATTCTGTATGGATTGAAGGTCATACAAGTGAGAGACAGTTAGGCCAGTGAAAGGTTGCAATATTCAAAGTGAGAAATGATGAGTGAATGGACCAGGATTTTGGTTGCTTCCTGAGAGAGGAAGGGAAGGATTTTGTGATGTTACGGAAGAGGAAGTGGTAGGATTTGGTGAGGGACTGGATATGAAGGGTAAAGCTGAGGGCAGAGTCAAGGGTGACTCCACGGCAGTGGGCTTGGGTGACAGGAGAGAGATTTATGTTTTCAACCAAGAGGTAGATATTGGGAAGGACAGCAACATTGGCGGGAGAATAGAGGATTTTGAGATTCTGAGTTCAAGGAAGCACTGTGACATCCAAGTAGTTAGAGCTGAGAGATAGCTTGATACTTGGATTAGGAAGGCAGGAGAGAGGTCAGGGGAGGAAAGACCAATATGAGGTAAGTATCACTAAGTTATCTAAAAGATATAATTTAATGGTAGCACACAAAAAAATTATGCAGTGACATGAAACAATGAAATGTTGCTCATACGCAGGTAAGTAATATCCAGATAAACCGGTGAGAAAAGTATTACGAGTTCAATATGTAGCGGTGGTATAAGTTCCTAATAAGTGGGCAGCACGGTGGCTATGTGGTTAGCACTTCTGCTTACAGCACTGGAGTCATGGGTTCAATTCCCGACCTCTGGCCTTATCTGTAAGAAGTTTGTGTGTTCTCCCTGTGTTTGCGTGGGTTTCCTCCGGGTGCTCCGGTTTCCCACACTCCAAAAACATACTGGTAGGTTAATTGGCTGCTAACAAATTGACCATAGTCTGTGTGTATTTCTGTGTGTTAGGGAATTTAAACTGTAAGCCCCAATGGGGCAGGGACTAAAGTGGGTGAGTTCTCTATACAGCACTGCGGGATTAGTGGCACTATATAAATAAATTATGATGATGATAAGTGGGCTGGTGCCCGGATACTTGCGGTGATGTAGACCTCATGCACAGTCCTCCTTTGGTCCTTTGATCAGAGATGGGTCCAAAAAGCTAGGTGGTAAGCTGTCAACAAGTTTCCGGTGTGCATTCCACAGCGGAACACACCTGGCCACTTCTGGTTGTGACGTGGAATGTTTGTGGGCGTGCCCTATACATTTTGTTACCAATGTGACATTTTAAAGGGAATGACTTGTGTTGCATCTCTCAGCATGTTTTTTTATAGTCTTAGACTTATGCTGAAAGAGTATATATGATTGATCCTGATTCCTTTGTCAGTCATTGTATTTTTCTTATAACTCCATTACAAATTAGCATTCCTATATAAATTAAGGACATGCACTCTAGCAGCTGCATAACATCTGGACAGTTGGGAGGTATGGTACAATGAGTCATGTTCTAAACAGAAGTGGGGCTCATTTTGGCACCTCTAATGAGGTGAGTAATAGTCTAAAGTAGAGATGGGCGGGCTTGGTTCCCCAGAGATCCAAATCCATCCGAAGTTAGCCTACCAAGAGTACCAAGCCGAGTCTCCCGCCCATTCGGAATCGAAATCGAGGCAAAACGTCATTGTGACGTATTCGTATTTCTGAGCTCGGTTCTCGCGAGATTTGAAAAGCATAAATACCCGCCTCCACAGCAATCCATCGCCATTTCACAGAGGGAGAGAGCAGGGTTAGGTCACAGGCTATATTAGCGCAGGGACAGAGCAATTATTGTACACATAACTGTTTCTATTCTATTCTATACAATTCTAATATTAATACCATTTGCAATTGTTAGAGCAGTAATAGAGAAGGATAGAGGCGGGATTTTTTTCTTTTTTTGGCACTCCAAGTGCTTTTGGGGTGTCTCATGTTCCCCAGTGTTTTACACTAAATTCTGGGTGTCTAAAAAACTCATATTTGCCAGCAGTATCTAAAACAATATTTTGCCCTCCAAGTGCTTTTGGGGTGTTCAATATTCCCCAGTGTTTTACACTAATTTTTTTTGCTGTCAAAAAAAGTCATATTTGTCAGCAGTATCTATCTAATACAATATTTTGCACTACAAGTGATTTGGGATGTCCAATATTCCCCAGTGTTTTACACTACTTTTTCTGGCTGTCAAAAAAAGTCATATTTGTCAGCAGTATCCATCTAATACAATATTTTGCACTACAAGTGATTTGGGATGTCCAATATTCCCCAGTGTTTTACACTAATTTTTCTGGCTGTCAAAAAAAAGTCATATTTTTCAGCAGTATCTATATAAGACAATTTTTGCCACTACAAGTGCTTTGGGCTCATTAAAATGGATTCAAAGCAGTCCACATATGAGCAGAATCAGCAACCAGGTTCTGTCACCAGTCCTGATGGTAGTCTTCCCAGTACGTCATCTGTGAAAGGTGATGTAAAAGTCTTGTTAAATCAGGTAAAAAAAACACACACCCAAAAAATTTTTACCATGTTGAAGCGAAAAAGAAGTGTAACTGAGGAAAAGGTAAGTGCCGATACAAAAAAAAAATTGCCAATATGCCATTCTACACACGCAGTGGCAAAGAAAGAATGAGGCCTTCGCCTTTCTCTATTAGAGGCAGATCTAAAAATGTTACAGAGCCTTCTTCTTGTATGGCCACTCGTGACCAAGCAAGACCAAGTAATTTGGAGTCTAAAAATTGTGCACAACTACTGTTACGCGTCAAAGCCGAGCTGCAAGAAAACAGTAAGGCATCAGAGGATAATGTATGCTCTGAATCAGAAATGACAACAATCCCTGTGAAGAGTCCATCCACCAGTGGTATATCTAATCGTGAGCATTCTGTTAGTGTACCCATAAAGAAGGGCCCTTTCAGCAGTTCTGCTGATGTGCGCCTGAACAGCCCGAGTGTAGCCAGTGATACACTAATTGAGGATGCCACTTTGGAATTAGAAGAGGATGAGGGGGAGATTTCTGTAGGCGACGAGGGCGCTGATGAGGATGTTGATGATTACGATGCAGACAGATACCAAATTGGCCTTTCTCAATTTCTATTTATATTCTAGATTATATAACTGCTGAACAGTTTTCTATTTTACTCCTAGTGGAGAGGGGATCTGATGCAGACAGATACCAAACTGCCTTTGTCCATTTATTTTTATATTCTAATTCTACAGTCTATGCAGGCTGCTTTTTTTTTTTATTCAACTACAAGTGGAGGCCAGGGGGGGTCATAGACAGCCACCAAACTAATTCGGTCCATTTATTTTTTATATTGTTCTGTCTATCCAGGCTGCTTTTTTTCTATTCAACTACAAGTGGAGGGCGGGGGGGGTCATAGACAGCCACCAAACTACCATAGTCCATTTATTTTTTATATTGCTCAGTCTATGTAGGCTTCTTTTTTTCTATTCAACTACAAGTGGAGGGGGGGGGGCTATAGAGACAGAAACCAAACTGCCTTTGTCCATTTCTTTAGATATTTAACTATAAGTGTAGGGTGTAATATACACCCGAAGACGATGGCTGCATTGCCAATAGTTGTGACGTGTGAAGTGAATGCAGACTCTGCCAGCTTGAGCCAAGTCATTCCTTTAATTAGACTATTGGAAAAGCAGCTTGAGAAACTGAAGGAGATGAAAGCAAGCAATTCCGCAAAGTATGTTGGACTTGTAGATCAAGTACTTAATTCGCTTCACAATGATCCTCGAGTTATTAAAATCTTGAACTCGGATCACTACATTTTGGCCAGTGTGCTTGATCCAAGGTTTAAGACCTACATTGAGTCTTTGCTTCAAAATGACAGAGATGTGAAATTTTGCAAGGAGCTATTGCTCAGCAAGTTGTCCGCTGAACTGGGCCTTGGCTTGACGACGTGTCCTCCTTCAGTTTCTCAAGCAGCTGCTGCTCGTAAAAAATAAAATTTTCCAAAAAGATGCAGGGAAGACGCAGAGGGCAGACCAGAACAGTTCAACATCTGGGCTGGTTTGAAGGAATTTACAAAAAAATGTGTGCCCTTGCCCATAACTCCATCCAATATGAGTATTAACATGCAAATGATGGTGGAGGCTTATTTTAAAGAGGTAATTGATATGGAAATGTCAGACAGTCCCTTTCCTTACTGGGAGGAAAAACAAGCCATTTGGAAACCCATGTACAAACTTGCTTTGCAATACCTAAGCTGCCCACCCTCCAGTGTGTACTCTGAACGAGTGTTCAGCACAGCCGGGAACTTAGTCAGTGATTGCCGTAGAAGGTTACTTCCCAAAAAAGTGGAGAAAATGATGTTTATAAAAATGAACTACATCTTCCACGAGGAAGGCCTTCACCATCCAAGACATCCAAGCACTGACTGTTCTCTAATGGCGGATTCAAGCGGCGATGAATTGATAGTCTGTGATGATGACATACACACTGATGAGGGTGAGGATGAAGCTGATGACGATAACATGTTTTTAAAACTTTCTATTTATGTGTAGGGTGCAATCTACTCCCAAAGAGGAAAGGGACTTGGGGCATTTCTATATCACGTACGGTCTTGAAAGGCTGCTGTTTTGGCAATTTCTCATTATGGGTAGGGTGTCATACACACACTGACCCCAAACTGCCTTTGTCCATTTCAATTAATATTGTACAGTCTATAACGGCTGAATTTTTTTGTATTTTCTACAAGTGGAGTGGGGACTATAGAGACAGAAACCAAACTGCCTTTGTCCATTTCTTTACATATTTAACTATAAGTGTAGGGTGTAATATACACCCAAAGACGATGGCTGCATTGCCAATATGCATAGATGGAGAGGAAGACAATATGGTTTGTGTGTAGAATTGATGAAGGCCTACCAGGAATTAAACTGTTTTTTGGATAATTTATTAGCATTACAATTACATTATTTATCCAAGAAACAGGTGGAGCACTAAATTTGGTTATTTTATGCCCAAAAACTTTGATTTTTGAACAAAATAGCAAAACAAAACCAAACAAAACCAAAACCAAAACACGCAATGGCGGTTTGGCAAAACCAAAACCAAAACCAAAACACAACGGTAATCCAGATCCAAAACCAAAAACAAAACACGGGGGTCAGTGAGCATCTCTAGTCTAAAGTGAAAAACAGATTAAGTACTATTGTGGAAGTACAATTCCCAGCAATGACTATAAGACATATGTATAACCCATTTCCCATGCTATGAGGTCAGAGTGTGTGGGAAATTCCCCAGTTATAAATTTTACTGTACTGCTGCTAAGAACTCAGAGCATGGGAAATTTTATTGTTATAAGTATTTTATGGGTCCAAACCCACTAGAAATTCAGCTCTGTGTTGACAACCTAGTATGGCAGGGGGACCCCATGCTACATATTTTTCTGCTATAGTGCCACCAGCCCTGGCTGGCATAAAATGGTCACTGCATATATGAGATAATAATGTAACATAACGAATCCATGTTTCATTAAGATTCTGCATCTCAGCCATTAGAGATAAAATAAGTGCATGTTTGCACATTTTTAGACAATGTTGTAGACATTGATTAAAATAAAATGTTACAAAAAAACTTACAAATTGACTGAAATAGGCTATATATTGTGCTTTTTTCTAGAATAAGATAAGTAATATGCCTTTATAAAGTCAAAATTCTGCAATATACTAACCAAATTGTATACAGGATAGAGTACTACTGTCATCTATCATCTAAAGTTAGTATTGAATCATAAATGTTTCTATGAGGCTTCAGAAAACTTAAAAAGACTGAAAAGTTATAAATCTATTGGAATATCTCAGGTGAAGGAACATAGTCCCAGTCTCCTTGATGGAAAAACTTTTTGAAAGTGATACAAATTTCAGTCTTGGCTAGAATTGGAACTAGGTTTTTTATGCTAATTCAGGCATTTATACGGTTTGTACGCTAACCTTATCTACCAAAGCTAAATAACAATTTTTATATTACATATTTGGTGTAAACTGTAATTTTTTCACTGTACTAGTATTTTGTGATTATAATTTGATGATGCAATGCTATGTACAGCTCAATGGTGACATCAGTGATTTTCCCAAATGTGAGTAGCATGGGAAGAATTACCAGTGCTTGGCATCAGGGCATGATTAAGTGTTCTGGCCACCCTAGGCTAATACATTCGTAGCACCCCACCATCACCACCAATGTATAGGCATATAAAAATATTCCTGAATATAAATATTCAGGAGTAGTCTCCAGCAATCAGATTTAAACATTTTGTGCTATTCTCTCTTACCTGTGCTTGCTGTTCTCTATTGCTTGTTCTTGCAGCTTTGTTGTGTTCTAGGCTAGCTGGCATCTGGAAAGTTGGTGTTTTGTTTTGGAAATATGCAAATATTGTATTATAATGCAAAATATTAACATACCCTGAATGATTAGGCTCTATAGTTCAAACACTCCAGTATGGTCAGATAAAACTACCCTCTAGCATGCGCATATATAGGCAATATATTAACATCTGTGGTCAAAGAGCTATAATCAAATCACCTGACTAATATTTAGTATTCTAGTGATCGTAGAGACCAGACAGCATTCTTGTAACTGCCACACGATACAGAGATCATGCTTCTCTTCTGCTGCTCTATTTTTTTAAATACCCCCTCAGCATCTCATTACCCTCTTCAGCCATTTTCATTACCTCCCCTTGCAGCCAGACCATAACCTCCCTTCTTCTGCCATTTTTATTACCTCCCTCCCCTTGCAGCCATTTTATTACCTCAACCCCGAGTTGACATTCCCTGACACTGCAGCCATTTTTTTTACCCCCCCCTGTATCCATTTACATTCCCTCCCCCTCTGCAGCCAATCTCCCCACCACCAGACTCGCTTACTTCAGCCACAACAGTCTTTTACATGGCAGGCAACCTGGCAGCAAATTCACTTGCTGTTAGCTGTCTGTCAGTAAGGGTGCGGACAGTACCATATCTCACGAGACAACACGAAGAAATCCAGCAGCACTGACAGGCAGCTAACAGCAAGCGGTTATGCTTCCAGGCTCGATATCTGCTATCAGCATCTGACTGGGCCATCGGGGGCGGCAGGGTATTCCCTCTTCTATGGTGAGGCGAAGCTATAAAAATTATTTCTGTGTCGCCAAATTAATGGGTGGTTTGCAGGACTCCCCCATCCCCAGGGGTCAGTGTGGCAGTGGGTAGCTGGCCCCTCCTCAGGGACCAGCCACCTTCCCTAATGTGGCCGTGGATCTGTTGATCCAACCCTCCCTCCCAGCATGACCTCCTCCAGTTCTCATACTGAGTGATATCATATGGGACATTGCACCACCTGACAGGTGCCGTCTCATGTGAGCTTGGTGTAATGCAGAGAGGAGTCTCCAGTGCTACTGTAATAAGGTAAGTGTGAATGAAAGAGAGGGAGACCTTGCCTGCTATACTGTGTGAGTGACATGAGAGGGTGGGCCTGCTTTACTGTGTGAGTGACAGGGGAGGGAGTGGGGGCCTGCTTTACTGTGTGAGTGAAGGGGGGGCTGCTATACTGTGTGAGTGACAGGGGAGGGGGGCTGCTGTATTGTGTGACAGGAGATGGGGGGGTCTGGCCTGTTATATTGTGTGATTCACAGGGGAGGGGGGCTTGGCCTGCTATACTGTGTGAATGACTGGGGAGGGGGTGCCTGGCTTGCTATACTGTGTGAATCATTGGGGAGGGGGTTCCTGGCCTGCTATACTGTGAATGACAGGGGAGGGGGGGCCTGGCCTGCTATACTGTTTGAATTACAGGGGAGGGAGGGGGCTGCTTTACTGTGAGAATGACAGTGGAGCCTTGGCGGGTTGGGTACAAAATAATGATAGTCATTATTCTGACAACACTTACCGGGACGTGTTCAGACCGAAGGGCTCTTTCCCCGACCATGCTCCAGGACGACTGCTGTGTAAACGAAGTGGAAGTCATCGTGATCAGTGAAGAAGCCGGCGGCAGCTCATAATGTCACCGATAACAGCGACGCTGTCATCGGGGCTGTGAAGGGAGTAATATAACTATGGGGGCATGGACAATGTACTTTACAAAGCCTTGTACATTGTCCATGGCCGCATACTTACAGTACCCCCTTCACAGCACCGTTGACAGCATCGCGGTTATCAGTGACATCATGCCGGGGATGGTCATGGGAAATCATTATATTAAACATAAATACTATTAATAGCTGGGGCTATTTGGAGGGAGGGTAAAAGGTTTGAGTACTTTTACCTTAACGTTGGGGCTGGAGAGAGGCTTAATTATTAAATGTGGGTGCTGTTGATTTAATACCGGGGATGGTTGGAGTTTTCTAAATTTCATTCACCCATTTTTTTTTTCAAATAGGGCCTACAAGGATCCACACAAGCAGCAAATGATCTAAAGAAATCAGCAACCACAGGTGGTGAAAATAATAAGTAGGGATGTGCACCGGCCACTTTTGGTGTCTCGTGTTTTGTGTTTTGGATTCAGATTTGCTTGAGGTTTTGGGTTCGGATTTGTTTCGTAAAACACCTGACGAAAGGTTTTGGTTCGGATTTAAGGTTTTGGATTCGGATTTATTTTGAAAAAAACATAAAAAGTGTTAAAATCAAGTTTTTGGGTTTATTTTCACTCCTACGCTATTATTAACCTCAATAACATTCAATAACAATCATTTCCACTAATTCCCAGTCTATTCTGCAGAATCAGTGAGCTTTGTAATATTGCAGTACCAATGGACTTATACTGCAGGATTGTTTTTGGATATTTTTTTTTAATTTCTTTTTTTTATAATTATTTTTTTTATAACTTTTTTTGGACTGAGCAGAACAAAGCACAGCACAGCACAGCACGAGATATAGCAGGACAGAGGACCACCTAACACAACCTCCCTCTACCCTGATCAATGCCCGAGTGAAGATGGCGGCGGCTAGCGGGGAATTTATAGAATACGAGTATCGCGAGATCCGACAGCGGGATTATGACTCAGAGCCTCGGTTTCAGTTTTGCAATTGGCGGGAATACCCGGATCTGTCTCGGATCCGGCTCGGATCGGCAACGTTCGGGTGGGCTCGGATTTCAGATATCCGAGCCCGCTCATCTCTAATAATAAGATAGGTAGGAGAGAGCAAGACATTCTTCCACCGGTGAAACGTATGGCGGGCACTACGTTAACATGTGTCGTCGGTACCCGGGGGCGACAGCATTGCCGCTCATGCCGGCTACATTCATATTACTTTCGCAAGTTCTCTACCCTACCCCTATAGATCGTCATGTTTAAGCCTATATGAGAGATACCATAGTAAAAATGGTAGATAACAGTGGACATGATCGCTTCTGAGATCAGATAAACAAAGAAAGGTACTTCTCTGGCCGTGTGCCGAGCTATATGAGAGTAACATTTGGCGATGAGTGACTGAGTCAATGAAGAATCCTTCTAGTGGTATGGTAGATTGTTAAGCAGTGATTCCAGATACATGAGTGATACAGTACTGCACAATTTATAAGATAGGGTGTCCTTCCTGCGCTCCTATATGATGGGGGGAGGGGGTAGGGAATGCAGCCCAATTCTCTTGGAAGTACAAACTATACTTCCAAAATTGCAATAGAGGTAACACAGAAAGTTGGAATAAGGCGCAAAAAGAGAGGTAATTGAATAATCAGGTTTCTGAGTGTCAAAACATCCTCGCTTCTAAAAAAGGCTCCTTCACTGGTTCCATTATTCCCACTTGTCTGGCCATGCAGGCTTCCACAAGTCAATAGAAATCATCTCCCAGAACTATTGGTTGCCTACTCTCTGCTCTGATGTGAAAGAATTTGTAGCTGCTTGTACTATCTGCGCTTAACATAAGTCCTCCCATCAACTCCGTTCTGGTCCTCTCCATGCCTCTACAGGTGCCATCCAGACCTAGGACACACATCAGCATGAATTTCGTGACTGACTTTCCTCCCAGTCGAGGCATTGATACTATTTGGGTCGTTGTGGACGGTTTGTCAAAGATGGCCCACTTTGTCACTTTGGTTGTACTTCCTTCTTAACCGGTTGTAGCACAACATTTTGTAAAGGAGATTTTCCGCCTTCACGGCTGTCTCCAAATTTTGGCAAGCTCTATTTAAAGCCCTCGAGAGTCAATTAAGTTTTTCTTCAGCATACCATCCAAAATCTAACGGTTAGACAGAGAGAGTTAACCAGGACCTTGAAACCTTCCTCAGAATCTTCTCCTCTGCCAACCAAGATAACTGGGCCAATCGATTACACTGGGCAGAACAGCCTGTTTCATGAGTCCACTTCTGCAACTCCATTTTTTGTGGTCTTCTGTCCACATCCTCCTCTTTACAAATTTTCAGCCCTCCCTCGCACCCAGGTTACTGCAACAGACGCTCTCCAGTGTGACTTCTCTTCCATCTGGTCCCGGGTTGTAACCTGCTCAGAAAATCTTCTGATCGCTATAAACACTTTGCTGACAAGTGGCACTGGGCAGTTCTGGTACTTAGAGTGGAAGATAGGGTGTGGCTTTCCACCCAGAGCATCTGTCTTAAAGTCCCTTCTATAAAATTTTCAACATGCTTCATTGGACTTTACAAGATTCTCCAGGTCATTAATTCAGTTTGTTTCAAACTACAGCTTTCTCCATTTCTCCAATACATTTCATGTCTCCTTGCTTAAACCATTAATCATCAACAGATTTTCTTCGGCTACACCTTCATCTCTTTGACCCAAGCTTCGACAAGAGGAGGAATTAGAGATCACTCAGATCCTTTACTCTAAGAACTCCCGGACTGGGATGAAATACCTGGGGGATGGTAAGGGCTTTGGTCCTGAAGAACGTTCATGGGTCAATGCTTTGGATATCCATGCTCCTGCTCTGCTACGAAAATTCCATTCTAAATTTCTTTGGAAGAGCTCTCCTATGTGCCTGGTGGCCACCTTCAAAGGGGTGAGTACTATCACACGCCAGGCCTGCATTCAGGTCCCAGCAAACTCACCTGCTTCATTCAGGGGTCCCTCTCGGTACTGAGCACCGCGTTCGCCCGATGGCAGTGGCTATCTTGGATTTGGGTCTGAGCATGTGCACACCCAATCTTCTCTTAAAACCTCCTCTTCTTTACTATTGGTTGCTGTTCAGTGCCTCTCATCCACATCCATCACCTCTTCGTGTTCAGCTCGCTGTTCCAGTGATTTCCTGGTTGCTGTTCAGTGCCTCTCATCCACATCCATCACCTCTTCGTGTTCAGCTCATTGTTCCAGTGATTCCTCAGTTGCTGTTCAGTGCTACTCATCCTCAGATATCACTTCATCATGTTCAGTCCGCTGTTCCATTGATTCTCAGTTGCTGTTCAGTGCTACTCACCCACAGCCAGTGCCGTAACTAGACATTTTAGTGCCCTGGGCGAGACAGGGCACCGGCGCCCCCCATCTAAGTGGGAGGGACATTTGTCAAGTGGGAGTGGCCACCGTAATGTGGGGGTGTGGCTAGCACTTTACTTAAAGAATTCTTTTACACATATTTGCAAATGCATGATATAGATATATATATATATATATATTGTGATGGGATTGAAATAAACTCTGGTGTGTCTCACACTAGTTACCGTGTATGAAGCAAGTAAAGGGAGAGTCCAGGAATTCTCTGGTGCTTCCTCGTAGGTTATGGAGAAGTCAATTCTCAATATTTCTCACCTAATATATATTTACGTTAGAATAGAAGAAATATTATTGCATACATTTTGTTAACCTTGCACCCTTTTGCTTTGTACATTAATAAATCAATGAAAAGCGCTTTAAAGGAGAAATTACTTTTAAAATGTTCCCCCTAAGATACACTGGCTAAGATATGTTCTTTCTAGAATGCTTGCTGACACGGTACCCTCTCTATCATTTTCATAGTAATCCAATATCATTAGCGTTATTGGACAAAGTAATATAGAAACAAATATAGTATTTCTGGAACAAAGTGGCTTTCATAATATATAGGTAGATTTCTTGCTAATAATTGACAGGAAAATGACAAGACATTAGGAAAAGTACACTTAAAAATTAAGCCAGTAACACTTGTAGCAGCACAGAATTTTGAAAAGTCAAAATTCTATTTAACATGTTTACAGCTTTTACTAAATAAACTATAATTTAGGATAAACATATATACTTATGCAGCATTTAGTTAGTATCAGAATTTATCACAACGTTGAATTATAGTGTTATCTGTATTAATAACGCTACCTTGTTGTAGCTATAAAAAAACCTGAATAATAACAGGTAAATGACAATAGTCAAGTGACCGCTGCCCCTAGATATAGAGATTTGTCGGATGTAGAAAAAACCTGTTATTTCCTATTTCCAGCTTAGTGAGTCTACTATGACTTTCCAACTGTTATGGGACTGCAAAACCCAAAATAATCTGACAATCAGAGTGACAGGGCATGCTAGACACACTGTCTCTATTAGTTTGATCGTGTGGGAATTAATCACCACCCTCCCAGGTTTCAATTCAATAACGAAACTGACAAATCCCGATAAAAACATTCCTTCTTCAGTAAGTAAAAGGCTACACGGTCCTATTTGCTTTGCCGGCCACGCACTAGCAATCCCGAGCTGCACTATGTCTGCGCCCGCCCATACCTGCACTGCACGGCTCAGGAAGGTGCCGGCATCCGCCGCAAATTTCTTTACGTTGAAATCCATGTTCCTGTTGGCACAGGAGGATGATGGTGGCCTCAAAAGGTTTTAGTTTGGTATATTGAGCGTCTCACGTGTAGACAGAATGTGATAGATCTTCTGCCTTCTACTCCCGCAGTGGAACTGTGCGTTCCACTGACAGGAAGTTCTGCATTTGGAACGCAAACTTGCGTTCCAAATGTCGAACTTCCTGTCAGTGGAACGCAAATGCGTTCCACTGCGGAAGTAAAAGGCAGAAGATACAGAGCCAGGTAGCGGGCAGCTGCTGCGCCCCCTTGGGTTTGCGCCCTGGGCGACGGCACCGCCCGCACCACCCTAGTTACGGCTCTGCCCACAGCTATATCTTTCTCAAGTCTGTTCACCTCTCTGCGGTTTTCTCGCTGCAGAGTTTCTTCTACTCCTGTGTTCTCCATACGGGTCTCATCTAACACTCTCCCTGAGGGCCGTGACCTGCGGGGCAGTGGCTGCAATGCCCATATCTCCTTGTGGGGGTTGCTGGTGAAGACAACCTGTCCTATTAGACTCCGCACCTCTGGGTAGAGTAGTTCCAAGTTAAACAGACCTGGGGATCCTATAATTCAGTTTTGGATCGTGACACCCTATTTGGAAAAAAAATGGATGCATGAAATTAGGAAAACTCTAACCAACCCAGGAGTTAAATCAAAAGCACCCACGTTTAATAATTAGGCCTCTCTTCAGTCCCAACAATAAAATTATAATTCACATATGAAAAATAGATCTATTTCCCTCCAACCAGCCCCAACATTAAATTAATGGAACTGTTGTTATTTATATATTTATAACATTTGAGTGTAATAAACGCACATTGTTTTTAACTTTTATCTACAGTATTACACTATGCGTGTGTTTCTTCTATTTTTCTCCCCATATGTTGGGTGGATTATTTTCTATTAAGCACCTGCAGTGAAAGGCCACACGGACACAAGCTTCAGGAGGAGTATAATTACATACGTACACTTGCAAGATAGTGGATTCTTTCCATTTTCAGACCTGTTGGTCTGAATCCATCTTTGGAAGAACCTCCTTATCAATTTGGACTAGAAGGAGTACTTCTACGGTACTGTATACAAGATCCACCTACATTCTTCCTTTTTTGAAATTGAGACTGAGAAAGATATTTTCTTTATTGAAATCAAGACTGAAAACTGTCCTCTCTTTATAGATAGATAGATATAGATTATGCTCGTCTAGTTGCTAAATATTGTCCTCTGCGATCAATGTGGTTCCAACGCACAAAAGAGTTTAAATAGCAAGATGTAACAAATAACAATTAAATAAAATAAAGTACAGTCGACACATACGCAGGGCACTGGATTCAGCATACAGCCATTCAGTCCTGAAGCCTGTTGTCAACGTAGACTAAATGATGGTCTCAGTGCCTGGCTTATATACAGTTTTTGGTACATAAAACAGTGGTGATGGCATTGCATTTTTCCATTGGATCAGGATTTTGGACAGTCTAGTGTAATGCAGGTCATAGGTTGGTTCAATCGATGCCCTCCAAGGGTGGGGGTCAACTCTCCAACAGCCGCCTACGTGTCTTCCCGCCATAAATCTGGTTCAAACCAGTCTATTAGCATTCCAAACACAATATCATTCTGAGCATTAATCCTTTATCATCCATAACTAGCATACACCAGGTGCAATTGCTTAGCCGATTGTAGCGGTTGTCTAATGGTAGAAAGTCGATTAGTATGACACTAAACATGATACATTTCCTGTTTCCTGAACCTTAGCTATCAATATAGTGGTTTTAACATTATTATATTAAACTATTCAATCTATTACATTTGATTATAAAAGATTATGTGCTGGAACTATTTACAAATGAATGTGCAAGTTGGTGCCCAGTGCAGGAGCCAAGGAGCCCAACATTCCAGGATCTAGATAAGCAACTACGGAGTTAAGACACCAGGAAGTGAAAGCTGAAAGAACAGATTGAGGTAACCAACCGGTTAACCCATGATGGCTGAAGATTGAATACATCATTACAGTCTACAAGATATCCCTTCAGATAAGCCGTAAAACTTCTGGTTTCTGGTACGCATAGATCTGCACTAGTGTGACTTGTTTGTCCCTATTTTTTGCACTTTGCTTAATGGGATTATCCTGAATGCTACGTGGCTCTGTGTGATTTTTCACCATATATGTTCTTTTTATCCACCCTGGGTATTGTGGATATCCACATGGTGGAAAGTTTTGGCTCACATTGCTCTGGTGATTAGGTTCCTTTCCTGGATTCTTGTGTGGCTCCATTATTATACTGTACTACACTATTGTGCGCCTCCTCTTTCATCTTTTCTAGATTTTTTCCTGCTACACCACTTGGTTCAGAGGATTGGCAGCCGCCCGCACAGGGGAAGTGTGACATATGAAGGAACCAGTTCAAGATATTGGACTTTATTAATATATTTTTTACTGGTGTATTGTCTTAGCGCCATTTGTATCTATTTTGTATGTATATGTAGAAGTGTTCGCTAATGTTATTGTGTAATACGCCCTTCCACGCCGTAGCGTGCTACTCGCATATTTTCAGATAAAACCAATTAAATCGGTGGTTATTAATTTGAAATGACTTCATTCAATTATTTGAATTTCACAATATATATATTAAGAAGGAAGGGCTGCATCGCTCTTTATTTTCTTGTGCCTGTAGGATTCTAAAATTATTATTATTACAATAAATTAATAGCATTTATGTTTAATAAATATAACCATTTCCCACATCCATCCCCGGCATTAAATAATTCATATTCACATTTAATAAATACCCCTCCTCCCCAAACTTAGCACGATATTCAATCAATAGTCCCAAACCACCCCAGCTTTAAATAAAAGGTCCTATCACTCCATCTCAAATTAATATGCCCCACTATTAAATTAAATTGCCCCACCAACACCCCAAAAATAAAATAGCACCCATTATAGAATTATCCCATCTACACTCAAATAATTTAATAGCCTAACTCCCACCCCCCATTATATTAAGACCCCCCCACTCACTTCCATCACACATTATATTAAGACCTCCCCTCCCTTCCATCATTTTTTATATTAACATATCCCTCTCCCTCAGAGATTATATTAACATCCCCCTTATACGTTATAATAACATACCCCCCCTTCTTCCCTCACACTTACCTTGCTCCATCCTAGCTGTGTAGGAGAATTTTCTGTCTGCCTCTGCTGCTGCTCATTGGACGGCGCATGTCATGTAGTGCATGTCCCATGTAACTCCTGTCTCTGTCAGGGTAGGAGGCCACACACATAGGGAGGATGAAGGTGGCTGGTCCTAGAGGAGGGACCAGCCATTTCATTGTCTCCCCTTGAGATGATCTTGGACCTGACATAGGTGGTCTGGGGTTTGCCATTACTAATTAATTGAGGGAAAAGGGTACCTGTTAATTATATGTGTGTAAGTACTCTGTTGTTGCTATTTTGTGGGAAGCAGAACATTGGTTTCCTACGGTGGTGCCTGTTCATTTGGTGGTATTGCTGTATTATGGGGTGGCGTGGTGGTGGCAATGTTGTAGTGTATTTGGTGGTTAGTATTGCTAATAAGTGGGAGATGGTATTGCTGTAATGTGGGGGTGATTGCTGTAATGTGGGGGTGATGCTGGTTGCTGTAATGTGGGGGTAATGCTGGTTGCTGTAATGTGTGGGGTAATGCTGATTGCTGTAATGTGGGGGTGATGCTGCTTGCTGTAATGTGGGGTTGATGCTGGCTGCTGTAATGTGGGGGGTGATGCTGGCTGCTGTAATGTGGGGGTGATGCTGGTTGCTGTAATGTGGGGGATGATGCTGGCTGCTGTAATGTGGGGGGTGATGCTGGTTGCTGTAATGTGGGGTGATGCTGGTTGCTGTAATGTGGGGGGTGATGCCGGTTGCTGTAATGTGGGGGATGATGCTGGCTGCTGTAATGTGGGGAGTGATGCTGATTGCTGTAATGTGGGGGTGATGCTGCTTGCTGTAATGTGGGGTTGATGCTGGCTGCTGTAATGTGGGGGGTGATGCTGGCTGCTGTAATGTGGGGGGTGATGCTGGTTGCTGTAATGTGGGGGATGATGCTGGCTGCTGTAATGTGGGGGGTGATGCTGGTTGCTGTAATGTGGGGTGATGCTGGTTGCTGTAATGTGGGGGGGATGCTGGTTGCTGTAATGTGCGGGGGGATGCTGTAATGTGTGAGGTGATGCTGGTTGCTGTAATGTGTGGGGTAATGTTGCTTGCTGTAATGTGGGGAGTGATGCTGGCTGCTGTAATGTGGGAGGTGATGCTGGCTGCTGTAATGTGGGGGGTGATGCTGGCTGCTGTAATGTGGGGGGTGATGCTGGTTGCTGTAATGTGGGGGGTGATGCCGGTTGCTGTAATGTGGGGAGTGATGCTGGTTGCTGTAATGTGGGGAGTGATGCTGGTTGCTGTAATGTGGGGGTGATGCTGGCTGCTGTAATGTGGGGAGTGATGCTGGCTGCTGTAATGTGGGGGGGATGCTGGTTGCTGTAATGTGCGGGGGGATGCTGGATGCTGTAATGTGTGGGGTAATGTTGCTTGCTGTAATGTGGGGGGTGATGCTGGTTGCTGTAATGTGGGGAGTGATGCTGGCTGCTGTAATGTGGGAGGTGATGCTGGCTGCTGTAATGTGGGGGGTGATGCTGGCTGCTGTAATGTGGGGGGTGATGCTGGTTGCTGTAATGTGGGGAGTGATGCTGGCTGCTGTAATGTGGGGGGTGATGCTGGCTGCTGTAATGTGGGGAGTGATGCTGGTTGCTGTAATGTGGGGAGTGATGCTGGCTGCTGTAATGTGGGGGGTGATGCTGGTTGCTGTAATGTGGGGGTGATGCTTGCTGTAATGTGGGAGGTGATGCTGGCTGCTGTAATGTGGGGGGTGATGCTGGCTGCTGTAATGTGGGGAGTGATGCTGGTTGCTGTAATGTGGGGGATGATGCTGGCTGCTGTAATGTGGGGGGTGATGCTGGTTGCTGTAATGTGGGGGGGATGCTGGTTGCTGTAATGTGGGGGGGATGCTGGTTGCTGTAATGTGGGGGTAATGCTGGATGCTGTAATGTGCGGGGGTGATGCTGGCTGCTGTAATGTGGGGAGTGATGCTGGTTGCTGTAATGTGGGGAGTGATGCTGGCTGCTGTAATGTGGGGGGTGATGCTGGTTGCTGTAATGTGGGGGGATGCTGGTTGCTGTAATGTGGGTGTGATGCTGGTTGCTGTAATGTGGGGGGATGCTGGTTGCTGTAATGTGGGGAGTGATGCTGATTGCTGTAACATGGGGTGTGATGCTGGTTGCTGTAATGTGGGGGGTGTTGCTGGTTGCTGTAATGTGGGGGTGATGCTGGTTGCTGTAATGTGGGGGTGATGCTGGTTGCTGTAATGTGGGAGGTGATGCTGGTTGTTGTAATGTGGGGAGTGATGCTGGTTGCTGTAATGTGGGGAGTGATGCTGGTTGCTGTAATGTGGGGGTGATGCTGGCTGCTGTAATGTGGGGAGTGATGCTGGCTGCTGTAATGTGGGGGGGATGCTGGTTGCTGTAATGTGCGGGGGGATGCTGTAATGTGTGAGGTGATGCTGGATGCTGTAATGTGTGGGGTAATGTTGCTTGCTGTAATGTGGGGAGTGATGCTGGCTGCTGTAATGTGGGAGGTGATGCTGGCTGCTGTAATGTGGGGGGTGATGCTGGCTGCTGTAATGTGGGGGGTGATGCTGGTTGCTGTAATGTGGGGAGTGATGCTGGCTGCTGTAATGTGGGGGGTGATGCTGACTGCTGTAATGTGGGGAGTGATGCTGGTTGCTGTAATGTGGGGAGTGATGCTGGCTGCTGTAATGTGGGGGGTGATGCTGGTTGCTGTAATGTGGGGGTGATGCTTGCTGTAATGTGGGAGGTGATGCTGGCTGCTGTAATGTGGGGGGTGATGCTGGCTGCTGTAATGTGGGGAGTGATGCTGGTTGCTGTAATGTGGGGGATGATGCTGGCTGCTGTAATGTGGGGGGTGATGCTGGTTGCTGTAATGTGGGGGGGATGCTGGTTGCTGTAATGTGGGGGGGATGCTGGTTGCTGTAATGTGGGGGTAATGCTGGATGCTGTAATGTGCGGGGGGATGCTGTAATGTGTGAGGTGATGCTGTATGCTGTAATGTGTGGGGTAATGTTGCTTGCTGTAATGTGGGGGTGATGCTGCTTGCTGTAATGTGGGAGGTGATGCTGGCTGCTGTAATGTGGGAGGTGATGCTGGCTGCTGTAATGTGGGGAGTGATGCTGGTTGCTGTAATGTGGGGAGTGATGCTGGCTGCTGTAATGTGGGGGGTGATGCTGGTTGCTGTAATGTGGGGGGATGCTGGTTGCTGTAATGTGGGGGGTGGTGCTGGTTGCTGTAACATGGGGTGTGATGCTGGTTGCTGTAATGTGGGGGGTGTTGCTGGTTGCTGTAATGTGGGGGTGATGCTGGTTGCTGTAATGTGGGGGTGATGCTGGTTGCTGTAATGTGGGAGGTGATGCTGGTTGTTGTAATGTGGGTGGGTATTCATGTAGTATGAGTGTGAGTGGGGGGAGTTATTTATTGCTGTATTTGGGTACTAATAATGTATTGTCGTGGTATTTATTGATGTAATAGGGGTGCTAACAATGTAATGTTGAGGGTCTTTAAGACAAATAAATACCCCCCAACACACACACTCATACTACATCATGTTGTACTGCACCAGCAACGTGCACCGTGCCAGCTTTACCGTGTAACAATATAGTGCATGGAGCCTCCAGCAGGTGGGCCAGTGTGCTTTAAATGCCAGGGCTGATTTTTAGTCCCAGTCCAGCCCTGTCCACTGCTATCACAAACAAAGACAAAAAAAATAAGAAAAGCTTTTTTAAATAAAGCGGTAGATATATAATATTCAAGTTATCTTATATCTATTATATTTTTTCCTTTCCAGGTCTAAAAAAAATGGACTACAATGGCACTAATATCGTCTCTGCTTTTTTTGTATTCTCTAATAATTTAGGGGCAAAAAATATATTTGATTTATGGTCTCCAAAATGGACCAAGTGCTCTTGTGGTCTAACCATCATAGAGTATGCAACAAGGGAAATTTAGGAGAGGAAAACAACATGTGTTACATGTCCACTGTTGTAGAACTTTTTTTTTACCTTAATAAGTCATATAATCTGGCTAATATTAAATGAAAATATTTATAAAATGTGTAGTTTTCTAGATATAACATCTTTACAATTATAATTTACTATTAAAAAATATAAGCTGAATCAAAAACATTTTGATATTACAGCGATATATTGTATTATGTGTATTACATGCAATGACAGTGTTTTTATGTTATTAATGGATACTTAATGTATCTATTTGCATTATTAGTCACTATATTTTAATGCTTAGGTGCTACTAGGAATCCTTTAAATGACACTACAATTCATTGGACCACATAACAGAAGGATGAGCAATTGATGAGAATGTGCACATTTATAAGTTATTTCCAATTTATTTGTTTTTTAATAAGTAGGATTACTACCAAAATGCTATATGAAATGAAGACGGATAGCATATTTAGTATATTACTGAGGGTAACTTCCACACCATATCCTGAAGGTGTGTTGAATTGGTTATAGAACATGGAAGGGAAGACATAGTTTACAGGAACTAGGCTCCACAAGAGATGGGTTGACACTGGTCAATTTGGAGGATGAAAGTGCACTTCCCAACAGGTGTACAGGTGGTAAAATAAATTACTCATTAGAAAATCCATTTGGAACTTCAAGCAGATAAGCTGGCTGATAAGGCGCTCAGGAATGAGGGATGGCAATGGGGATCCATCTGCTTCAGAGGCACCCGCTATCACAGTGGACCGGAAAGCCCACACCGGGCTGTGTCGTGCATGCCTAAGTTTATATTCTTTGCTCCCCACCCTCCCAAGGAAAAAAAATAGATTTTGTGTTATGGAGCTTGGTTGCTAGTTACACAAAATCCAATCTTTCAGGTACTTCTTTCTAATTCAGTACTTTTCAATTCCACTTATACCATAGTCTAAAGCTAGGTATATACTACAGTTTTTTCACCCGCTTATCATGCCAATCATACGATAAACAACTGTTAGGTCCAATATTGCAGTATTGTACGCTCCCACAATCATGTTTTGTTGTACCAAAGCACATTGTATCGTGTCATTTAATTTAATAACTGGACTGAAAATCTCTATAAACAATGGAACAATGTTGGGCAACTTCTGAAGTGTGCATGCATTCACAGCCAGCAGTGTAGGCATATTTCCATAGACTTCACAGAGTCACGATCTTTTCAGCAGATGGTTACAACAGATGAAGAGTACAGATCTGAAGGTAAATTGTGTGAGTACATGCTGATTGGGACTGTCAGTCGTTGGTAAAATCGTTAAATATTTTGCATCAGGGGAAATTTTCTGTAGTGTGCACCTACCTTAAGCTACTAATTACAGATCTGTTAAGCAAATTCTATTTGCCCCAATTTACCTGAATTCAGTAATGCAAATTGTGCTTTCTACCAGTTTATTGGCGATTTTCTCAGATCTGAGGTCTGAAGCTGTGAATCAGTTTGCTGCAGCCAGGTTAAACAATTCAAGAGCTATTGCAGAGTGGAAATGGCTGTGCGCCAATCAGCTAAGCAAGGATGTCCCTAAAAATACATTCTCCAACCCTTTTGTTTCTTTTTTGGAATGTCGCTCAAGCCTATGCAATTTGGCAGAATCAGTGCAAATCGATATGCATTACGTGTTAAATAACTCTCTAAGTGTTCAAGTCAACATACAATGTGAGTTCTGATGAAAAAAGAAGACTATGAGAAAAATGTTGTAGGTGCACTACAACCACTCCTGCATAGGGACAGGTGAGGTCTTGGGAGTCTACAAGTTAAGGCTGCAGACAGGGTTGATTCCCTGCAGGATAAGTCTTTTAGGCTGCACACACAGTTGAAGAATAGGACCTAATGAGATTATTAGACCAAAGGGAGGGGTTTTGTGTATAAAAACCTACATTGTGCATTTGTGCAGAGCGACCGATGCTGTATAGTGGCCTGTGTCTAGATAGAAGGACTGTATCTAGTAAGAGATAGGTTTCCTGGTATCATCCTGATGGAAAGTGTGCTGTTTATCTGTGATGTGAATAATAAAAGCACTGTTTATTCAGCAAGAAGCTGTTTGTGCCTGATATCTGCCATGTGTCAATGTCACAACAGTTAAGCAGCAAATGCAGTATACACAACTGTACAGTAGCCTTGGCTACTAATAATTGCAGAGTATTCACAGATGTTTTTCCCTAGTACAATCTGTGACCTGATTCTCCACTGGGTATTATTTTATTTAACAAATGTTCTATACAACATTTTAAAAGGTAATATTTTTAAACTGTCTTTTAAAACCCACTAATTGAAATCTTATTTATTTTAATTACAGCAGATCTGCATTTCTGTAAGACTAATGCAACAAGTAAAATTGAAGCATTTGTGCAGATCTTTAATTTCTGTTACAGCATGTTCCCAGGTTTAGCCGTGTCTCTTCATTGCCAGCATCTTCTCTAGCTGATGGCAGCTTCTCAAAACACAATTTTTAACAAAGCTGCTCAGTATTTCTTATGGACTTCTGTTTTCTTAGTCTGAAAGAATGGATCTTATTAAGTTTTAAAGGGAAGTTATTGGCACTGTTAGTGTTAGATACTTTTCATTTTTACATATTATAGATATACTTATATATTTTTAATTTAATATTTCTCCTTTAGGAAATAAAATGATGGTTGTTTCCAAAAAACACATTGCTTCATAATCTAAGAATTTCACTTGCACCTGGATGGTTTTAATTGGATGATACACACACTTTATTTGGGTGATACTGCCCCCCTTATTCTAATAATAAGTATTTTGTCCTTCAACTTATCAAGAAGTATGACATAGATCAAGAAGTATGTTTTCATATACATGTATGTGTTATAAATAGATCTACTGCCATCTATGGTTAAAGCTGTAGCTGTTTTTTATATATTCATGATGTACAAATTAGGCAGAGTTACTGTAACAAAAGCTTGTTTTTTTGCGAAAAACACCAGAACAACACTGACCACATGAACTGTGCAATTCCCTGTACTCAGAGCCGGATTTAGACCTCATAGGGCCCTAGGCAGGATACTGTTTTTGGGCCCCCTCCCTGAAACAATCCATAGCACTATATTTTTGCAGCCTACCATATACCCCTATAGTTACGTAGAAGTGAAAGCATGTGCCGCCGCATGCCTACCATATACCCCTATAGTTAAGTAGATATGAAAGTATGAAAGCATGTGCCGCCGCCAAAGGAGGTGAGGGCGTGGCTTGCATCTTTGGGGGCGTACCTAACATGTGAAAAGAGCAAGGCCACCCTGCTGCAGAAAAAGGCACCCCTAAATAATTACCAAGCAGTCCCGTTTTTTTAAGTAGTTGGGTCAAAACAACATAATAAATATTGAAGTCAGGGCAGAAATACTTACTTAAGTTGTTTGCAAAAATAATACGCATAAATCCAAGTATGTGCTCTTGTCACTTTTGTCCCTCTATCATCACACTGTGCCCCTTCATTGTCACTTTTGCCACTTCACAATATCACATGTGCCCTTTCCCCATCACCTCTGTGCCCATCACCATCCCCACCTCTGTGCCAATCACCATCACCACCAATGTGCCAATCACCATCACCACCTCTGTGCCCATTACCACCTCTGTGCCCTTCACCATCACCACTTCTGTGCCAATCACCATCACCACCTCTGTGCCTCTTCACCATCACCACCTCTGTGCCCTTCACCATCACCACTTCTGTGCCAATCACCATCACCACCTCTGTGCCTCTTCACCATCACCACCTCTGTGCCCTTCACCATCACCACCTCTGTGCCTCTTCACCATCACCACCGCTGTGCCCTTCACCATCACCACCTCTGTGCCCTTCACCATCACCACCTCTGTGCCAATCACCATCACCACCTCTGTGCCAATCACCATCACTAATTCTGTGCCCCTTCACCATCACCACCTCTGTTCCCTTCACCATCACCACCCCTGTGCCCATCACCACTTCTGTGCCAATCACCATCACCACTTCTGTGCCAATCACCATCACCAATTCTGTGCCCCTTCACCATCACCACCTCTGTGCCCTTCACCATCACCACCTCTGTGCCCATCACAATTTTTGTGCCAATCACCATCACCACTTCTGTGCCAATCACCATCTCTGTGCCCTTCACCATCACCACCTCTGTGCCCTTCACCATCACCACTTCTGTGCCAATCACCATCACCACTTCTGTGCCAATCACCATCTCTGTGCCAATCACCATCTCTGTGCCCTTCACCATCACCACCTCTGTGCCCTTCACCATCACCACTTCTGTGCCCCTTCACCATCACCACCTCTGTGCCCTTCACCATCACCACCTCTGTGCCCATCACCACTTCTGTGCCAATCACCATCACCACTTCTGTGCCAATCACCATCACCACCTCTGTGCCAATCACCATCACCAATTCTGTGCCCCTTCACCATCACCACCTCCGTGCCCTTCACCATCACCACCTCTGTGCTCACCACTTCTGTGCCAATCACCATCACCACTTCTGTGCCAATCACCATCTCTGTGCCCTTCACCATCATCTCCTCTGTGCCCTTCACCATCACCACTTTTGTGCCAATCACCATCACCACTTCTGTGCCAATCACCATCTCTGTGCCCTTCACCACCTCTGTGCCCCTTCACCATCACCACTTCTGTGCCCCTTCACCATCACCACTTCTGTGCCCCTTCACCATCACCACTTATGTCCCTTGTTTTACTTACCTTTCTATTGCGCGCTGCTCCTCCTCCGTCAGTCCAGATGTGAAAAAAAAAGAAAGAGTCACGTGATCGCTAGTCGGGTCCCGGCAGCCTCTCCTCCTCTCTCTATCACGAAGAGGCTGCCGGGACCCGATTCGCGGCACCCGACCCCCCCTCCCCCGATTCGCGGCACCCCTCCCCCGATTTGTGGCACCCCCCCCGCACGAGTCGCGCGGGGGTAGGGGGTGCCGCGAGTCGGGGGAAGGGCCGAATTTTTTTTTTTCATTTTTTTAAAAATTACTCCTGTCCCCCCCAGCTGTGCCCCCCGAGAGCCGCTAGGCCCTAGGTTGCCTAGCGGTAAATCCGGCCCTGCCTGTACTCACCAATTGGTTAAATAAACTTTTTAAATTTTTGTCTCCACTCCACTACTCTCCTTGTAAATTAAATTGCAATTAGTGTAACACCGCTTTTCCCGCTCTGGTGTGTGTACAGATTTGTATGTCCTGCCTGTATATAAACTTAAATTTGGCAAGGAGTTTGGTAAATACACTTTGACTAATGGATGGTCTATTTGGGTGACGTTGGTTGAAATCATTTGCTGTAGCACGTGTGCTTCATTCTTTATATCAAGGCAATCTCAACACCTTCTGTTTGTGTTAGTGCCATCGTTATTAATGTCACTACCTGCAAAAGAAAACTCTGTTCAAACCCAGGAATGAGTAAAGTTACATTAAAAAAAACCACCATTGTTTTTCTTCTGAAATTCTGCATCTGTTTGATATGTCACATGACTACCTTCCCATATAAAAAATTAGAGGTGAGTCCAAAATGGTCGACTTCAAGATGGCCAACATACTAGCCACATACATTAAAAGGTTTTCCTCCACACCCAAATCATATATTTCTTAGTGGTGTGTTCCCTAGGAAGCCCCATCAGCAATAAATGTTTAATTTGCAGATATTTCCAGAACTCAGCATCAGGTAGTTCCCATTTAGATTGAACTTCTGCAAATGGAAGTACTCCTGTCACTCCCACCAGCTGGCTGACACGGTGGATCCCAGCTCACAGCCAGCGTTTTAAAACTGATGTGGTGGTACCTGGCGGGACTTGGAGAGGAAATATAATTCAGAGATCTTAGCTTAGACCATCTCGCTAAAGTGGGCCCTATGGTGGGGTGGGAGATCCTGGGTATGCTAGTGAGCCAGGGGAGCATGGCACCAGGGGAGGCAAGAAAGAATGATTCAATCTTAACCCACTGTTTTTCCACCGTCTGGTTAGTCAGTTTCATAATTATAGTCAATATCATGGCATTATAATAAGATGGAAAATTAGGGAGTTGGAGACCTCCCAAGAGTTTACGTCTGTACAGAACGTCATGCTTAAATCTAGGGCGTCTCCCACTCCACACGAAGTCCCGCACCAGGAGTTGCAGGCCATGAAACCACACATCAGGGATGTGAATTGGTAGTGTCTGCATGAGGTAGAGGAGTCGGGGTAGTACATTCATTTTAATTATGTTAAACTGTCCTATCCAAGAGAAACACTTATTCTTCCACTCTCTCAAGTCAACTGAGACACTACATTAAAGTGGTTTAAAATTAAGGTCAAACAAGCGTGCAAGATCGTTTGAAAGTAACACGCTTAAATATCTCAGGTGGGAGGGGTGCCAAATAAAGGGGAAGGCATGTAGGAGACCTTCCACCATTGCGGCCAGTGTCGTAATGTTCAGGGCTACTGACTCTGTCTAATTAATTTTGAATTTAGATAACAATCCAAAGTTTTGGAATTCATTGACTTAGGTAGAGAAACTACTGGGTTCGTTCCCACAGCCAGGAGATCATCTACAAATAAGGCAAGTTTGTGCTCCTCGTCGCCTACTCGTATTCCGGATATATCTGGGTTAGCCCTGATGGCTCTGGCCAGAGCTTCCATGCATAAACAAGGATGAGAGGGATAGGGGACACCCTTGTCTAGTGCCATTGCTTATAATAACTGGCACCGACAGATCTTCATTGATTTTAATGCGGTCCATGGGTTGTCAGTATAAAGCTAGAATTCTATGAAGTCCTAATGGACCCAGACCCAGGTGTTCCAGGATGTCTGTCATAAAAGGCCGGCTCACACGGTCAAAGGCCTTCTCTGTGTCGGTGGACAATAGTATTGACGCCGTTGCTGAACACGAGGCCAAGTGGCTAATTACAAGTGATCTATCACCTTTGTGATGTTGTCCTGCACCTCACGACCTGGTTTAAAGCCCACCTGATCGGAGTGAACCAAATCTGGGAGCAAATGTTTTATCCTATTTGCTATGAGTTTTGCATATAACTTGATATCTATGTTCAGCAAGGAGATAGGCCTATAACTCGGGCATTGGGCTGGGTTCTTCCCGTCTTTGGAGATCACTGTTATATGAGCTTCTAAACATTGTGGGGAGAAGAAGGAGTCCTTGGAGATAGCGTTAAAGGCCGGCACCATCAGGGGTATCAACTTATCTTTAAAAGTCTTGTAATATGAAATGGAAAATCCATCAGGGCCTGCACTCTTGCCAGAGAGCGTGGATTTGATTGCCTCAGCCAGCTACCCTGCGGTAAAAGGTTGCTCCAGCATGTCTCTATCTGAGCTCAAGAGAGTGGGGAAATTTATCCTCTCTAAAAAGGAAGAGATCTGGGCTGGTTTTGCTGTCCTGTCAGACCCTTTTCTTGGTCGTTAAGATTGTATAATTTGGAATAGGTGTGGAAATCCTCGGCTATCTCAGAGGTAGGTTTATGATCTTGGACTCCTCTGTCTTTAATTGTGGCACCGAAAAAAACAGGCGCAGCACCTACAAAAGTCCAATTTAACCTTGTCATATAGTAATTTGTTAAGAGCAGCCCTCGCTTCCGTCAGCTGAGTCAGTGTGGCCTCACTCGTATTAGACTTATGTGCAGTCTCTAAATCTCTGATATGATTAAGCAAATAGTCTCGGTAGGCTATCTTTTCTTTCTTCATGCGAACACTCAGTTCAATGAGATTGCCCTGTATGACACATTTATGAGCTACCCAGATAGTAATTTTAAAAACATCAGGGGTGTCGTTCGCTGCAACATAATCGTCAAGTGCAGTGTCTTGTTGCTCCCTACAGTATGTGTTCTGCAGAAGGAGTTCATTAAGTCACCAAGAGCATTTCCTAGGCAGGGGTTGAGTAAGTTGGAAAGTCATTGAATCGAGGGAATGGTTGGTCCAGGTCATTGGTACAATAGAGGTCATCACGAGCATAGGGAGTGACCTATGTGAGAGAAAGAGGTAGTCGATATGTGAGTAGACGCCGTGTGGGTGGGAGAAAAAAAAGAGTAGTCTCGTTCGCTGGGGTGTTGGAAGCGCCACGTGTCGACCATCTGGTGTTTGTGTAGTGTGCGTCTAACCTTACAATTAAGAGATCTGCGTACTCCTGCAGTCACTGAAAGTATCGAATTCAGGCTGTAGGGTCCAATTGATCAGGACTCCCTCTCCATATTCTGAAACTTTTTCTAGCACCTGTTCAATAAACAATGGTTGATCCTGATTAGGTGTATACAGATTGACAAAGGTATATGTTACATCAAATAACCAACTTTTGACCAGAAGCGCTCTCCCTTCAGCTAGGCAATGTTTATGGAAATCTGAGAAAGGAAGCCATTTAGAGAATAAAATGGCGACCCCCCCCAGAATCTTCCCCTCTGTATTATTGCTGAAATATGAAGTGGGGCAGTTACTTCCGGAGAACCGCTTTGCAGCTCCTAGCTTGAAATGAGTTTCCTAAATAAAAGACCGGCTGGAGCAGGTGTGTCAGGACATGCCTCTAGTGATGCAGGAGATAGCGGCAATCTCGATGGGGGGCCCCACGCCAGGCACAGAAGCCAGATGTGATGGGAGGAGAGCCTCCAGACGGGCAAACAGGAGTGAAGCACCCGAACAGCAGGGACTGCTCATTCTCTGGGCAATTAAGTCCAACAAACCCCAGGAAGACCTCCCCACTTGCCGGATGCGGGCCAGGCCAGCAGGGTCAGTAAACCGTGTTAGTTTGCCCAGTTTTGGAGGTAGTTTTGTTGCTCACATGAAACACAGCCAGTCAGAATGGTGTCTAAACAACGCCCCCCACTCATTTCTATTTTAAAAGTATATTTCCACACTTATGGAACACCCTGTACATTAATCTCAATAACAATTTCTTCAAGTTCACTAACACATAACAAAAACATAAACAGGTGAGTGCAATCATGTGGTCCTTTTAGCTGGTAGTACTAATTCAGATTTCTTCTTCTCCTTCACAAAGCAAACGTGCATTTCTATTGCAAATAGCACAGTGCCACGTTACAGTTCACTGTATTCCTCAATATTGTCTAAACACCAATAATCCGACACAGCAGCACTTTGCAATCTTACTCTTCTCCAATAAACAGTTACATTATCCAGACGATTTGATAAAACGCACTCCTTGTTTGTCTTTCCTCCAATGTGACAAGAATGTTGAATACAATTTACAACACTGCTGTTCCCTCTTTTCCTATTAGGCGTAAGCATATAGTCACTTTAGTACAAGCTGGCTCCTCACACACAGATATGGTATTCCCACAGATAGTAAATAATGTCATGGTGTTTAGTGCAATTTTCCTGATTTAGACTCAGTTTCTATCCCTTAACTATCTTTCCCTGCACTTTACCCTTCTTACTATATTACAGTCCCGTAAAAAGATATTATAAAATATTCTTCAGGTCTCCCCATCTTTTCCCTACCTTACTAGTAACAAAACTACTTAGTTCAAGTAGATCAATAACAAAGTAAACATGGGCTACTTATCCCCAGTGGTTTCCAGCATCTGTGTCCAAGATGGCTCCTCTCTGTTCATGTATCTGGTAAGCTCACCCACTCGCCACTGTGAATTCTCCACTCTCTCAGGGTGTCTCTGTCTCTCTGTAATCCCTCTGTCTCTCAGAATCCCATTACTCTCCCTTTGACAGGCTGCAGGGGACTCCCTTAGGATGTCTGTCTTAGGATGCTCTGGTTTCTCTTCAAATCTTTCGCCTTCTACTAAACATTTCCATGGAGAGGAGCAAATCTGAGTTTTAACTAAATTTTTGCATGCCCCATCTGACTGGGGTTTCAGCCTTTTTGTCATAGCAGCTGCCCATCAAGCCTATTTAAGGCACATTTGGGTGTGGCTCACAAGCCAGCCCTTGCTAGATGCAAAACCCTATACCTGGAAGGTGAGTGAATCTGATTTTAATGGTGTTTAAAGCATATAGGTCAGAGTAGGACCTGCATATAATGAGGTGCCCTTGAAGCTGGGATGCAGGCTTAAATGTTTTGATCAAAATATGAACGAATACCTCATGTTTTCATTTTGCTAGACACACACAGATATGCCATGTATAGGATAAGCACCGACAACTGTCTTTTTGTTTTGGCCACTGGGGTGTGATGAGTTAGCCGCTGGGGGTGGGGAGGGGGGGGGGGTGTGTGTGTGTGTCATGATCTCTGTATTTTGTGGCATTCATGAGGGTGCTCTCTAAAGAGCCTAATCATTGAGGGCTTGTAATGTTTGCACATTGTCAAAACAGAAGCCCAACTTTCCAGAAGACAGTTAAATGACAATAAATCTGCAAGAACAAGCAAGAAAAAACAGTAAGTACAGGTAAGAGAATCTGTCTAAATTTGTTTGCTGAATAATTTTCCTGAATTTTACTTTAATGATCTGAGGGAGGAGGGGGGGGGTTTCCGGTCATTTACAATATGTTTTTTAAGTGTCATAATTATAGCCTAATCAGGAGTAGGAAAATAGTATATTAATGTGGTCATGTTCTATCCTAAAACCTGAAGTTACTTTACAAAATATGGTTTCCAGCAAATTGCTGTGTGTGAGCAAACAAGGTTACAGGACTTTTTTGGGGCTGCACCCACTTTATGGAATTCACTCCGTCACACCACAAGACTTTCCTCTAGTCTTCAAACCTTCTCTGAAAACCCACCTCTTCAGACAAGCATATAATATTCCTCTACCACCCTCTTAATCTCCCTAGGTTACCCTATTACTACCCTCTACATCTACACAGCTAACACTAGACAACAACCCTCTGACCAACATAGTTGTGTGACTGAGCATACAGCCCACTAAATACTTTGTAACCTTTGCATTCTAGCTGGAAAAATATTCAATATGATGTAGCACTTACCCTTCTGTATCAAACCATTGTCCCATAGATTGTAAGCTTGCGAGCCGGGCCCTCTTGCCTCTCTTTATGTAATATTATTACATAGTATATATTACCCAGTATTGTTTTATTACTATTTGTTCCCAATTGAAAAGCGCTACGGAATCTGGCGGTATGAAATAAATGTTGATGATGACGAACGGGTTCATATATTTTGATGAAGGAGAAAGGCATACAGAGGCCTGCTATGTCACCTGTCTTTAATTGCTTATGCAGAGAGACCTGGTGTCACAGAAGGGCAGTCAATCTTGTTTTATTACTCAGTTGAGAGATCCACAGAAAGTTATAATACATTTGATCCTAAAATCTTGGCTAAAATCCCTTTGGCTAGAAAGGGCCATAAAACTAACCAGATAACACGGATTAGCAGAGGAGACGGGCGTCCGTCCCCGGGACAAAAGGACAGTGCGGGGACAGCGCCTGACAGTGTCTAGGTCTTCTTAATATGTAAACAAAAGCAAAAATATCTAAAATAGTATAATACAGTCAATATGACTAGATTCCTACACAATACAACTATTATGAATACAAAACAATTCCAAAAGTAATATTCTTCACTCTTTGCTCCAAAATCAACTGTCACATCTCCTTTCCCCAGTGGTATTAAACTCACTAAAGTTCTATTTTCAGAAAGCCTTGACCAGTGGATCTCTTTTCGCCAATTATAGAGGACTCCTTATTACATCTGGCCCCCTCATAGTTGCGATGTCAACTTTAATGGCAGGAAATACAGAAAATTATTACCTTGTGGAATACTGTTTAAAATGCTGTTTTAATCAATAAGAAATAGCTTACACTCACATTTACAATAAAAATTCATCAAATTTCCATTATAGATATACTGTCACGGTTTGGTATTCTGGACTCTTGGATCTTCCCAAGAGATGTTACCCCTAGCAGGGGTGTTGGGTAGAGTCCTGGGGGAGTGATAGTAACTGATGTGAAGTAGGCACACTGATAATGTTAGTTCTATAACCAGATAGCGAATAGACAACAGATGCAGGATAAAGTACAATCAGCGATTTAATGATGCTTGAATGATCACAGAAAGTCTTGGTAAATAGGCACAAGGAACATAGCAACAGGGTGAGCAGTACCACTAGCAATGTAGTATGAGTGAATACAATATAGCAGTATAATCAGGGTATTCAAATATAGCAATAGCAGGAACAGTCCAGCAACAAAGTGGAGATGGTAATGCAGCTGGTATATGAGACCACAATGAGGCAGCACGATACAGGAGGTACAAGTAACAGTCCAGCCAGCAAGGAGCAGCTTAGATGATAAGACCTGTAATAACCACTGAGCCACCGAGACAAATGTGGAGTAGATGATCTTGAGTGGTGCAGTCCATGGAGGGGTAACTCAGTAGGGTAAGCAGCACGGCCCGTGTAGTACCAGCACAATGAAGACAAGTGTAGCTTAAGCGATCCAGCCCGTGGAACAGCAATACAACGAAGGCAGGTGCAGTTTGAGTAGTGTAACCCATGGAACAGCAACACAGCGGAGACAGGTGCTGCTTGAGCAGTATATCCCATGGAACAGCAACACAGGAGAGACAGGTGCAGTTTGAGCAGTATAGCCTTTAAACAGCAGCACAGCAGAGGCACTGATGATCCAGGTGAGAGCACACAGAATAGGTAGGAACCTAATCAGACAGGTAACTTGATCAACAGGCCCAGAGGAATGGGAGGAAGTGCCTTTTTAAGTTTAGAGCCAGAACCAGGAACCAATAGGAATCTTGCCAGCAACAGACAGGTACTCAGTCTGCACATGTGCAGATCAAGACTAAGGTTTTGAGAGCTGCTAATGAGGCACAGGTGAGTGTCTTAGTCTTTGTTTATGGAAGCCGAATAAGCACCGTGTGACATATACAATATAACTTCTACCAGAGGAGACAAATTGATCATGCATTGAAAATAAGATATTTTCTTCCCCAGGGTGTCTGAATGCTGGATGATCAAAACAATCTCCAAAGATGTTAGTTCTGGCAGTTAGCTATTGTGGCAACACTTTCCTCATCCACCAACATGTTTAAACTTACAGTATTTTTCAAGGTGAATGAGGGAGTGTTGTTCTGACTCCATTTTAAAGTCCCTTTGGCCAATGAAATTTGTACCACTATTGTCCAATAGGGACCATGCTGTGTTAAACATATTCATATACATATATAAACCTCAAAGAATGTCAATGCATTAATGTCCTATATAAATGTGGGAAGTTTTTAATTTTTTTGACATTAAGTTTAAAAAGGAATAAAGTTTCTAAAGTATTGTTCAAAACAGGGATGATCTTAATTTAGCAAAAACAAAAGCCCTGAATAAGGATGGACAGAATCTTCTCTATTCTCTCAAAAAAATTAGAGATATAAATAGACCTACTTTACCATTCATTACCAAATATAGCCACCATTTTAAAACAATTGAAAAAGCTTTCAATAGACAGTGGAAAGTTTTATGCAAAGAGCCATTTCTGAGTCAGAGTTTGCCATCTAAACCTTCATTTATATATCGGAGAGCCCCTAACTTAAAAGATCGACTAGTGAGAGGCGCATTACCTGAAAATCTTCCTGCAGGACACGTAAAATTGAAAGGGTTCTACAGATGTGGAATTGATTAAACACATACTTACCAACTTTCTGTTGGTGAAATCCGGGAGCCTGCAGAGGAGGTGGGAGTAACGGGGGGGCGGGGCTCCAAATGGCGTCATTTTGGACCCGCCCCCATGACGTGATGACGCAAAATGCGTCATTTGACAGCGGGGGGCGGGGCCAAATGCCGCGATTCACAGCGTTTGGGACTTAATTCTGCCCACTTCACTAGGAAGTAGGCAGAATTATCCAGATGCGGGGGATTTCCACACTCACCCGGGAGACTCTCGCAAAATGCGGGAGTCTCCCGGATATTTCGGGAGAGTTGGCAAGTATGATTAAACATGATTTTAAACGGTATTACATGAGATACTGGTCAAGGCTTCAGAAAATAGAACTCTGGTGAGTTTAATACCACTGGGAAAAGCAGTGTGGCAGCTGATTTTGGAGCATAGAGTGAATATCACTTTTATATATTGAATTGTAATTGTAGTATGGTGTAGGAATCTATTCATATTGACTGTATTACACTTTTTGGAATACTTTTGCTTTCATTCACATGACTAATTTTGAACAACATATTTAAATAAGAAGACCTAGACATAGAGAACATTTAAGTATATTTTATTATTATATTTTTGTACAGCAGATTATTTCCAGTGATATATTTGGAACACAATTTGTAATTTTTTTCTTTGAGGAACTAGTAGCGCGTGAAATGTCTCACTTTTCGAATTTTGTCCCAGTGTATTGGGACCGGTGTATGGTCCATTGAGGTGTGTTTGGGCTGCAGTTGGGTGTGGAGTGCTCGGGAAATTTACCTCTATCTTTTATAAACACGTTTGCATTTATTTCTGGCAAAAAAGGAGTGAATTTGATCCTGGACAAACCATGTTACAATGCAAGGGGTGCAAATTGGTTTATTATTTTGCATGTAAGGGAAATATTGGCTGCTTTTTCATGTAGCACACAAATACTTGCTAGCTTTATTTTTACACTGAAATGTAAAGTTGATTTAGGCCATGCCTTACCCTATCTATAAATTTGTCCCAACATTTTAAATTTACCTCCCCCTCTAATGTAACATGGTTTTGCCAAGGTGCAAAGTTACTCATTTCATTTGCTTTATTTTCCTTGAATCAGGACCTAAGTGTATTATTTTCTATGCTTTGCTCTCCTTAATGATGCAGGGTTGGATTAAGCCAGGGACTTTATGGGCTAGAGCCCAGGAACCTCGGGCAGCTGGGGGAACCCTAGAAACTATTTGCGTTTTGGTTTTTTTTCTGCAGCGCCAGGTCGGGGACGGGGTGTCAGGAAGGCTGCTTGACTGCTGTCAGTGACATCCTGTTACTGTAGTGCGGCCGAGGTGCGTAATAATCTCCTTAGTGAGGAGATTTTGTTAGAGTGAGACTGTGACTCATAGTCTCACTCTCACGAGATCTCCTCACTAAGGAGCTTACTGGGCACTGCGGCCGCACTACAGTGAAAGAAGAACTCCGGCACTACAATGAACGAAAAAGGACGGACCTGGAGCATAAGGAATTAGGTCAGGGGGGAGGGGGGTGCAGGAGGAGCGGAGCTGAGCTAATATATTATGGCTGGGGGGAGATCATAAATAGAGGGGGGAAAGCATGACAGGGTGGTATCTAGCCTTGCTGGTGGGAGGTCATCATGACTGGGGGGGGAAGCATGACAGGACGGTGGTTGGCCTGGCTAGTGGGAGAGCCTCATGACAGGGTGGTGAATAGCAAAAACTGAATACTAAAAAGTGAGGAATGTAGAAGAAAAAATATATAGTTTAATACGTGTAAATGGCTTATGACATCACCAGCGCGGGGAAGGGGGGGTGTGATTGGGCCTGGGGACAGAAAAAGTAGCAAAAGGATAAAAGAGAAAAAATAAATAGGTTAATATGTGCACATGGATTATGACATCACCACGTATATAGTGATTTCCTTGTATTCACACACCATAGTGCCAAAATAGACCAAAACAAGTGAGTGAGACCCCCATTATTATTATTAGCACAATCTTTTCTACCTCTCTATCTCCTGTTTTTTCTGGTTCCTTCAGCTATTTGAATTTGAAGTGACACGCTTATTTGGTCTACTTTGGAAGTATTGGTGTGCAAGGGAATCACTATGTACGTGATGATGTCATAATCCATTGGAATACACTACACTATACATTTTTCCTGTTATTTTTGTTGCTTTTCCTTTTTTTTTGTGAGAAATCTGGATCCGCACGGCTGGGAATTATTCAAGTAGAAGACGTTCCCTATTCCCTATGTGCTCGCTGTGTTATGAATTGTGAACTCTGCCATATGATTAAAGCCTCTTTGCCATGATCTCTTAATATGTTCTATATCACTATTATAATATTCTCATGCTATTGAGAAATATCTTTGTTAATATATGCTTGTTGCTAATGGTGAAGGACTATACAATATTTTATGTGCAGAGGGCCAGTGATAAGTGTCTGTATTTTGCATTAGCTTAGTAGTTCCATATCTTTAGGGGTATTTTACTATTTACCATTTTGGATACGGGAGGGCCCCCAATAATATCAGATTAGGCATAAATCGCTTAACAAATGGAGGCCTCACAGTACCCCTAACCCAGGGGCCTACAGTGTCTTAATCTGGCCTTGGGCATATGTGTTTGCTATACGGTCATCTGCATTTATTAAACATGCGTGTGAGACAAAACAGGAAGTTGTTGTGGAAAATGTGTATGTGAATGCTTCGTAAGAACACATCACTGTATATACATTGAGATTAATGTAAATTGTCAGCTGCACTGATGCATGTCAGATGCCCTGAAATCGAATAAACAGCATTAAAAAAAAAAAAACTGCAAGGCAAATTAAACACACATAAAATAACGCAAATATGTAGTCTCATTTTGTACAATTTATTTTATTTTTACATCCGTTTACAAGTGCTCAGATTTCTAAGAAACATATCTTGAATGCGTAATTTTAATGCCAGTGTATATGTAGCCTTAGATATAAAATACAGTGACTAGGTAAACTTAGAATTTACATTTTCTGAGAAATACATTTAAAGAACAGTCCATGTTATGATAGGTACACACTGGAGGTTTTCCAGCTGATTATCGGGCCAATCACCCGATAAACGACTGCTCGGCCACATACCGCATTAGTGTGTATAATCTCACAATGAACGCAATTGTTCCAAAGTAGAGATTATCGTTTCATTTGGTTGGTCGTACTGTTTAATAATCACATTCCATTCACCTTCCGATCATGTAGTGTGTATGCACTCACGATCTGCATAGTTTATAGAGTCATGGCAATTGACATGTCCTCGTGATCAAATGTACAGAGTGCTGTAGAAGGAATAGTTTGTTCACTTGTTCTGAGACTGAATATTTTGTTTCAAAGTCACAGAAGCTAACGAAATTCGTAAGAACATGTGGATATCTATAATAAGGTGGTTTTAATCAGCGTGACAGGAATAAGAGAATGAGTGACTATTGTGCTGTCACTCTCTAAACTACTAGAGGACCAGATGAAGAGCACAGATCTGAAGGTAAATCGGGTGTAGTGTGTATGCATGAATCGCCCAACCGGTCTGACCTTAAGTCATAGGTACAAAAGTTGTAGATAACAGATTGGTCAGAAAATTCTTGAGTATGTAAGTTTTTAAAAACAGATTATTTACATACTATCAAATGATTTAGATCATAAGGTGTGGGAAAGCATTTATGAATCTTACCTCCTGCAGTGTTATCAACAGCGATAGCAGTGTTATCACTGGCGGCTGCCCTCTGAGTAATGGGGCGAAGCAAACAAAAGCTCTATCAACAACGAAAACTCATGAGGCAACGATTTTTTGCCATAAAAAAAGGTGAAGCCAGCAAAGATGTTTAAAAACCTCAGCTAACCCAACCCCTCTTTTCTAGTTTTTGTTCCCTTTCTCACAAAACTTAATAAAAAAAATTGTTACAAAAAAAAAATCAGTAAAAAACCTCAGAGAAGCTCCCATTCATGTCAATGTATGTAATACATGTAAAATGAATGTGAGCTTTGAAATTAATGTGAGAAGTTGCATCTACAGACTCTTCCATTAGTAGCCAAACAGCAATAGTCCGACATTTGACATACTCTACAAGAGTAGTCAGTTGTATTCTCAAGAATCCTTTTTTGTGTGTTTCCATTCTTGGAGTCCTGAACAGTGTTAATTGGCTTTTTATCACATCAGTAGTGATTTGGAAGACTTTAATGGAGAGGTAAGGTTTCCACTGCAATTACATTAATGAAATAGTAGTAAGCTTTCAATATTGAACATTTCCAAAGTGATAACAAATGAATTAGCCACTCAATTAGAGACTTGTAAATCACTTGTGGGAAAAAGTAAATTAACACTTCTGGAAAGCTCTAGGAGCAGGGAAACACACAGAAAAAAAATCAGCCTCGATTTGGAAGACATCAGATGCTTTAGAGAAAATGCCTTTCTCTAAGAACTTGGGGAATTTCGGAGGAGACCTGGCCAAAGTGGTAGAAGCCAAGTCTGTTCCATAAGCATTTCACTGGCTACTGTAAATATTGGCTGGCTAGGTCAAAATGGAAGGGGGCACTATTACTTCAACTTTTTCTCTCCTGATCTTCCTTAAAAGGGCTTGCAATAAGAGGAAAATATGCCCTACTCGAAAGTTCCAAGGTCTCGTGAGGGCATCTATTCCTATTGCCCTGGAGTTCCTGTGACGGGAGTGTCACGGCTCAGAATAATTTGTGGATCCCCTGCCTCTATTTTAGATGGTATCAGTAGAGGATGGTGGAGACAGAGCCCGATGGTATACAAATGGTGGTAATCACAGAAGAAAGTTCATAAGCATCACGGATAACAATAACACAGGAGATGATGGTACTGTTGCAACTTAGTATATTAATTGATGATACAACAGGAATTAAAATATAAATATATATACATCTCAGCCAAGCTGAGCACACGGCAGTTCATCAGATCACAGGAATAATCACAGGTGTACTTCACAGTTGGTAACCATTGGCAACAGCATGAAATAAACAGTATAAACAGTTCAACGCAGAGATGATGAATAGAACACTTGGATCCAATACGAAACACACAGCAGATGATCGAATCACTGATACAGCTAAAGGCCAATTAGAATAGTATGAAGACCTTGGCTGATCCGGGAAAACAGTATGATTCAACTAGGGATGAGCGGACTCGGATTATCGCAATCCGAGCCCACCCGAACAGTGCAGATCCGAGGGCGATCCAAGCACTGTTCGGGTATTTCCGGCGCTGAGAAAAACTGAAAACAAGGCTATGAGTCCAAATCCCGCCGTCGGATCTCGCGATACTCAGATTCTATAAATTCCCCGCTTGCTGCCGCCATCTTCACTCGGGCATTGATCAGGGAAGAGGGAGGGTGTGTTAGGTGGTCCTCTGTCCTGCTCTTTCTCGTGCTGTGTCCTGCTCAGTCCAGTGGTGCTGTATCCTGTGCTCTGTCCTGCTAAGTCCATTGGTATAAAAAAATTATTAAAAAATTAGTACTGCAATATTTAACTACGTTCACTGTTCCTGCAGTCCAGAAAAATTAGTATTGCAATATTTAACTACGTTCACTGTTCCTGCAGTCCAGAAAAATTAGTACTGCAATATTAAACTACGTTCACTGTTCCTGCAGTCAAGAAAAATTAGTACTGCAATATTTAACTTTTGGCATAAAAACAATATTGTGAGGTGTGAGGTGTTCAGAATAGACTGGAAATTAGTGGAAATGATTGTTATTGAATGTTATTGAGGTTAATAATAGCGTAGGAGTGAAAAAAAAAACCAAAAACTGGATTTTAGCACTTTTTATGCTTTTTTTTTTTTTTTTTAAAAAATCAGTACCCAAAACCCTAAATCAGAACCAAAACCTTGAGTGGGGTGTTTTGGCAAAACCAATCAGAACCCAAAACCTCAAGCTAATCAGAACCCAAAACCCAAAACACGAAAAGTGGCTGGTGCACACCCCTAGATTCAACTAGCAAGTGGTTACGGCGGCGGTTCCCAAAGTGTGCGCCGCGGCTCCCAGGGGTGCCGCGGGCCAGCCATAGAAAAAAATGAAAGAATACAGAAACTTACCAATCTGTCGGGCGCCGGGACCCAGCAGCCTCCTCTCTCCCGCAGCTGTCACTGAATATCGACGTCAGTGACAGCTGCGGGAGAGAGGAGGCTGCTGGGTCCCGGCGCCCGGCGGATTGGTAAGTTTCTGTGTTCTTTCTTTTTTTCTATGACTGACACGCGGCAGAGGAGTGAGAGGGATCGTGATAGCGGGGCACAGCTGGGCAGAGGAGGGGCACAGCTGGGCAGATGAGGGGCACAGCTGGGCAGATGAGGGGCACAGCAAGGCAGAGCGTGAGAGGGGCACTAGAGTGGGACACAGCGTAGGAGGGGACAGTGTGACAGAGGGCAGACGAGGGGGGACAGCGTGACAGAGGGCAGGCGAGGGGGGACAGCGTGACAGAGGGCAGACGAGGGGGGACAGCGTGACAGAGGGCAGACGAGGGGGGACAGCGTGACAGACGAGGGGGGACAGCGTGACAGAGGGCAGACGAGGGGGGACAGCGTGACAGAGGGCAGACGAGGGGGGACAGCGTGACAGAGGGCAGACGAGGGTGGACAGCGTGACAGAGGGCAGTGTGTCTGGATGCAGAGGGGGCATTTTTGCATACAACTAAATAAGTATTTCTGTCCTGACCTAAATACTTATTACAATTTTTTGACCCAACTACTTCTAAAACAGGACTGCTCAATAATTATTTTGGAGGGGTGCCTTGAAAAAATTTGGAGACTCTAAGGGTGCCGCGAACTGCAAATGTTTGGGAACCACTGGGTTACGGGTATCACAATAGTTATTATCTAGCGGAACAGTAAACGTTATATGACATCCAATCACTTGGGTGTAGATAAAGACATGCGATGAGATGTTGCCTAGAAGTAACAGCGAGAAGAGTATCTGAACCGTGCGTGGAACTACAGGTCACAGGTGATCCTGTTCTCAGGTGCAAGATGAGTTCACTACAATATGCAGCAACTGAACAGGAGCACACAACTTGAACTGAAGAAATGGCTACAGGCTTGACAAACAGTTCATAGCAAAAGTCCAGCAACAAGTAACAGCAGATTAATAGTAAGCCGTGCCAGACATAGAACTACAGATGACAAACAACTTGATTGTAGTTCAATAGCGTAGTGCAGCAATATAGTCAGCCAGATAGAATTGTACTTGAGCCAATAAATAGCACAGGTGTAGTAGACAACTCACGAAACAGTTCAGTGTGCAAACGAACAGCAGGAAGTAACTTCAGCTTGTAGATGAACCGGAGAGGAATACAGCTGAGCCGATCAAGAGTAACGATAACAGGTAACTTCGGCAGCAGGTAATATAAAGAAAGCAGGCAATGAACAACGGAAAGTCCAGCTTTACAGCCAGAACCCACTGCAGCGTGAGTAACACGAAGAACAGGCAATGAGTCCATAATCACAGGAGGTTAAAATAGTACTCTAGAACCAATAAGCTTCAGGAGGAGGTCCCAATCAAGGTAGCAAGGAAGATCTGCGAAAAAGTAATGTCTCTGAAGCAAAAGCAGCACAATCATAGTTCTTAAAGCGAAAGTCACAATGCCGGCACCTAGCTATGGGACCGGCGTGTGACAGGGAGTAGAATCAATTTGTCTTGGTGTTCTGTCTTTTCACAATCAGCTTAATCTGAGGAAACCATTAACACTTTTCCATGTAATACCCATTCTCCTGGGTGAATCTGGAACTAGATGAGACAATGTTACACTATTGTCCTTGCCTGCTATGTGAGGAGTTGAAAAGGATATCAGATTGTTCTCTGACCAAGACTTGGTTTTTGATAGTTCTTGCATCATGGAGTTACTCATGGCGCCTACCCAATGATTTATGAATGCCATTACAGTCCAGTTGTCAGAAAAGATCTTGAGATGCTTGTGACATAAAAAGGGATTGTAAATGTTGAATCATCTGCCACACGGCCCTCATTTCCAGAATATTTGTGTGTAGCTTCCTTTTGATCTGGAGCCATGTGCCCTGCTCTAATTCTGTATGTAGATGCAAACCCCAACCTCAGCTGGAATAAACAATCAATTATTGATCCAAGAAACATAGTCTCTGGTCCTGCAAATGTTGGGGTTTGCTACCAGTTCAGTGAATCCTTGGTGCCCAAGTATGATAACAATGTCCACAGACATTAGAACTGTAATTATTACTTTTTCCACTACTGTACATTTGAATGTGTTTATTACATTGGTCAAAATGCACCTAAAAATGTTTTGCATGAGTAAGAGGTTTTGTGGTCCCTTACTATTCAGGGAAAGCTCCCATAGATGCTACAACCACTGAATCTGAAGTGTTCCACAAAACAGCTTCATTTTTGCTTGACGTTACAATACCAGGCACACAAGTGCACCAATCCTGCATTCAGCAAGGAATTCCCCAATCTTGCCCAGCTCCTCCAATGAGATGATGCAGAACATTGTACCCTTGGAGTTGCTGCCATCTTGACCTGTTAAACCATGTACTTCACCATAGAAACAGGCACATTTGTGCAAAAACTGTCTGTTTGTATTGTGCAAGGTCTATAGCCTGCGGTTACTGAAGAGGACAATCTGCAACACAATAAATTGCTGCCTGGGCTGGGGGACATCCTCCCCATGGACCAGTCCCATAGTAGGCTACCTTGGGCTGGTTCACTGGGCTACCTGCATTTTTTTGTCCTTTAAAATGTTCCTAATTGACGACTGAGCCAAGTCTCGCCCCCTGGGCTAAAATTTGCCAGCCAGCCCCTGCCAGTAAGAACATGTCACTGGTTTTGTGCAGGGCCGTAACTAGGGCTGTGTGACCGCACAAAAACTGAGAACTAGGGAGAAAAAAATGTTCTTTCTCGCCCCATGCGCTAAAATTTTAAGTTAAGGCTCTGGTTTTGTGTATCATGAAGACCAGTGTGCACTAATGCAGCAGAGTTCCCAATGTTTGAATATATTATTTACTGATAATTTTATAACAATCAACTGATGAGTAATATTTTTACTGACACAATTCAGTAACCCTAAATAGTAGCATGTCAGTGGCGCACGCAGGGGGGGGTTTCTGAGTCTCTAGAAACCACCCCCCCCCTGTGCTAACTAAGTGGCCACTGTCCTTAGACAGCGCCGCGGCTGCTGTATAGGACAGCGCTGGCGAAACGGAGCTGCTGCGCATGCGCTCTCTCTGGGGTTTTTTTTGGGTCGGCGGGTAGAACCCCCCCGACAATCCTCCGTGCGCCCCTGCATGTAGAGGAAATAGGGAGACAAGACTCTATTCAGACCTAAAACCATTAGCATGTCAAATGTTATGTGAACTTAAGTACTATAAGAGGTTCTCAGATTTGCTTTTGTTACTGACAGGCAAACATCTGCCTAATATCTTAGTTTTAGTAAATCTACTGACGTTTGGTAACCACAGCATGAAGTGTCACTTGAAGCTACATAGAAAGGCAGGTATGCACGTGCTTACTGTCATGTATGCAGTACGCAGCAGAATGCCCATCTCTCTCCAGCAGTCACTGTTCGAGTTTCCCGCGGTCACATGGTAAGTGATGACACGCCCGAGCCCGGTCACATGACAGTGATATCATCACGTGTGCCTCCTGGAGGAGAGAAGGAAGACATGTGAGTTTGGCAGGTCATAGCACTGGTCTGGAAATGGGGATATTAGATAATCAATGATTTAGCCATGGTTTAACTGCATCATGTATAATGTGTGAATAGTTATTTACAAGGCTTTGTAGGATTGCCGGCATCGTGCTATGTGTTTGCAGCAGTGTTCTAATACATAAGTCTTATACAAGTCGCGATGACATAGTACTAGGTACAGATTTATATAATATTATATTCGATTGCATATATTAGGACTTTGTAACGTGGTCTCTATGACGACCGTAGAATGCTACCTGGCGGGCAGGTTTTTTTTGCAGGGTATTTGACCTTGGTATTTCATTCCATGACTTTTTGAGGAAACCTGTAATTCTCCTGCTATTGTCGAATTAAAAGTTCAAGCAACCTTAATCCTGGGAGTGCATATCTTTGGTTTGAAACAATTCTTGCTGCCTCCTAGCCCTAGTAAACATTATGATACTTAGAACGAACTTTTGGACTTCATAAAAATGGCTACCAGCTTGTAACTGAGTTTTGTTGATTATAAATGAAGGTACACTATTAAGCAACCTTAAACTTAATTATTATTGTAATTTTGTTGACATATCTTATCCATTTGTAAATGTTTTTATTTTGAGACTTTCTCTTTTGGGTCTGCTATATTTACTTTCTTGATAGATGTTCACCATAATGGTCTCTCATTTTTGATTGTAAAGTTTGGTAATCAGATAATTATTTTCTTTTCATGTACTTATATTCTGATGTGTGTGAGTGTATGTATATAATATATGTTCATTATTATTTATTTTGTAAGTGTTTGTTCTTTTCATGTGTCTGATGGTGAAGGTCACAATTGATATAAAAGTGCACATACAGGTTCCCTGCATTACTGACAGGCAGAAGAGTAGAGCTGTCAATGTTATTGGCCCAATGAGTACTAATTGTTCAGGCAGCTATGACAGAATGTGAATAGTAAACATGGCTCCTAAATGGATTGGCAGTCTCTTTTGCTATTTACGTAGTGAGCAGGAGCTTGAATCTTCTACCCAGTTCTTACTGTCATTGCTAACAACCGACTATCTAATTGCTGGCTTCTATTGTTAGTGGTAAATGATGCATTAACTGTGAAGATACATGTATGCACAATAGTGTGCAATCCATTTTATTTTTATTAAAACTGCTCTGCAATTACAGGTACCTAAACTTTCAGGAAATGTGATTTTTTTTTTTTTTGATTTTTTTTTTTTCTATCTCTTAAAGAACAGAAACTGACTGAAATGTAAGATGCCTCATGATGTTAAACAGTTGCTAATATTCACAAATATATTGTGACAGGATGGAACGCCTATGCAACCCTGCCTGTTGTTGCTTACTTTGCCACCGTTCCCTTTCGTTATCCCAAATGCGCCCTCTTGCCGCAGTAGATGGGGCTTATAATGCTGCCACCACTGAACTCATTTATGACGCTCGGAACCACGTTCCTTCTGGTTAACTGTCACTGCTAGTGTACTCCTGTGCTGGTACACTTGGGTTGGTAACTCCGGACCTCTTACTATGGATCTGGGTTGCTGTGGATGGATCCACCCTGGCCTATCACACTGACCAGAGCTGCAGGCAGGACGGTGGTACTGGAAAAGCTTGGTTCCCAACCTCAGAATTGGCTGGAGAACGTAGTTGTCAAGCAGGTCTTTGAAGCAGAGTGATGTGTATTGCTCAAGTGTCCTGACAAGGACAGTCCCACTGATTTAAGGTATCAGTGGTCAGGTCAGATGGAAAATCAGAATGATACATTTCAGTGTACAAGTCAGTGCATTTATACCTTTCAGACACATGCTACTTTTAGCATCAGGATATACTCTATTTACACAAACATAGATTTACATGCATTGCAAAGCAAATAGTATTTATACTTGGCTATGAAATTCTTAAAAACCTTGCTGTGATTTCCTGGATCTGATTTCAGAGACAGGAGACCCACTAGCAAGTCAAAAAATCTGACTGGCATGAATACTTCAGACCCATTCCCACAGAACAACAAAAAAAACAAACAAAACAAGCTACTTCCCCACATCACAATACACCAAAGGCTTGGTAAACACAGGCTCATTGTATCAGATATATACATCAGAAATAAGCAAATCCTATAGCAAGCTTAAACAAGAGACAAATTTCTTCCCCTGGTCTCAGAAATAACGATTTCCTATATCACAATATACACAATAATATAAAAAATAAGTACATGTGCAATTACATTAATAAGTGCCCTGTGCTATTTGCTTTAAATAAATTTTTACCAAAAGTTATTTATTAGTGATCCAGTCACATATATGTGTAAAAAAATTTTTTTTTATATAAATTCTTTATTTATTAGAAATAGGATGTACAACGATGCATAAGACCGATTAGAGCAGTGTAAATATGCATAGAGTTACATATAATACAATGAAAATATGCAAGATCTATATAATAGAAGTCTATCCATCAGTAATTGTACTAAAGCAAACAAAAAAAACTCAATGTTTCCTCTTTTTATTTTTATTTTTTTTACATCCAAATACACACAACATGACACAGATAAAGAGACAGATAATAGAGGGCAGAAAGAAGTAAAGAATAAGGGTAAGACATGAGGAAAGGGAGGTAAGGAACAGGAAGAGGGGACGAGTGTGAGAAACTCTTCAGGTCATCCTCTTATAATCCCACGGGGAATATGAATATCCATCAAATCACATATTTAATTGGTTGAGAGGTGCATCTGCCTCTAAGTCCTAGGCCAGATATAAATAGAAAAGGAGGGGGAATATATATATATATATTTTTTTTCTCCCCCCCCCTTTTTTCCCCCTCTATTTATTTTATTAAATTACATCATATAGGAGTTAAGAGTTATTGTTATGTATGTAGCCCTCAGTCGATCATAGCGGGTGTGCAAACAAAAATACTTAAATTCTTCTGTTTCCTTAAACTCCAACCAGCTAAACCAAGTGGCTGTGAACTCTGAGTATTTGTCGTTCACAGAAAAAATAATATCATCCATTGACATGTAAAACTCCACTCTGGTAAACCAATCTTTAACTGAAGGGGGATTGTGATCTCCAGTGCATTGGAATAACTGCTCTGGCTGCATTGTTTAAATGTTTTAAAAGTGATTTCTTGTATTTAGATGAAGGAGTATTAGAAAGAGACAGAAGCCAAAAGCCCGGATCTTCAGAGACCTCATGACCAACAATGATCTTAGAGAGCCTAATAACTTCGTCCCAGAATGGTGTTATTCGAAACATTCCCACCATATATGCACCAAAGAGCCAAAAGCCTCATTACATCTCCAACATAATGAGGACATCTAAGGGTGAAATTTATGCAGTGTGGGGTGGGGGCATCTATACCATCTTGTCAGAAGTTTATAATGTGTTTCAACGACCGAGGCACTCAAAGAGCAACTATGAGTATTTTGATAAATCTTGGGCCATGAGGTTTGTGCTATATAAGGTGCTAGGTCATGCTCCCATGGACCTGTATAGGATGGAGTAGACTGAAATATATAATTCATTCGGATTTTGTAAATCCCTGATATGGTATGAGAAGGTGTATTTTAGATAAACACAAAGCCTTAAAAAGGAGAAGATTCCCTATTCAGAGATCTGTAACCTCCTATAGACTTGACATAGTGCATCACCTGAAAGTATCTCCAATACTGGATTGAGGGTAGAGAGTATGTAGATTGGAGTTCCTGAAAGGAACAAAGTTTCCCATTGAACACCAGTTGGCCAAGACTGACAATCCCAGCTTTAGACCATCTGTCGAATGCAGTTCTGGACAAGCCAGGAGGAAAATCTGTATTAGACAGGAAAGAAGTCAAAGGGCAGGGGAAGGCTGCCACACTACTCGCAGTGCTGAGTTTATTCCACATCGTCAGGGTGGGTCCAACCGTATGGTGATTTATCTTGGGGTTCTCAGACAACCAGGGCAGAGTACTCAATGTTTTTCACTAGATTCACCTTCCAATTCCACCCATTGCTTAGCATTCCCCCCCCCTCTAGTCCACTCCAAGACCCTATTCAAATATACTGCCTGAAGATAACTTTGGAACATTGGCAATTGAACAGCCCCTTGATGCTTTAGTCTATATAAAATAGAATGTTTGAATATGGGTTTCCTCCCCCCCAGACAAATCTACTAATTAGTTTTTGGAGATTATCAATAAATACCTTTTGAAATCTGAATCGGTATTGCTTGCATAATATATAACACCTTGGGTAATATGTTAATTTTTAGGATACTCATTCTGACAAACCAAGAAAACTTCGGAAGGGACCATGATCCTAATTCTTTTTAATTTTAGACTATTACGGAGAGTAATTCAGGCGGAAAAGATGGTCATTATTTTTTGCAATCTAAACTCCGAGATAGCGTATATGTGATGTTTGCCATTTAAATGGGAACGCCCCCTTGAGACCTGCAATCATATGTTCTGGAGCAGAATTGTTGAGCGCATTTGATATGGAATAATTTATTTTAAAGTTAGAAAGATGACCAAACTTTAAAAATTCAGACATCAAATTAGGGAGAGATATAACTGTATTGGTGACTATAGCTAATAAATCGTCAGCAAATAGAGCTAAACGATATTCCTTTTTTCCTATCTGTAGGCCCGAAATATCTAGGTTACACCCAATAGCACTCACCAGAGCCTCGATGCATAAAACAAAAGTTAAAGGTGATAATGGACAACCCTGACGAGTTCCATTAGAGATAGAAAAGGAATCGGATAAAATACCGTTTGTTCTGACTTTAGCTGAGGGAGAGCTGTATAAAGCTAGGATTTTATTTAGACAGGAGGGACCAATTCCCATATGTCCTAGAATCCCCCTCATGAAACACCAATGCACCCTGTCAAATGCTTTTTCAGCATCCGTTGACAGGAGGACCGTGGGAATCGAGGAAATGGAGACTGCGTGTATAAAATCAATAATTTTGGTTGTCTTATCTCTCGCCTCTCTTCCAGGAATAAATCCCACTTGATCATTAGAAATCAGATTAGGAAGAAGTGTTTTTAACCGATTAGAAATTAATTTGTCAAACAGTTTGACATATTTATTAAACATAGAAATCGGGCGGTAACTGGGGCACAATCTTTTCCCCTCTTTAGGGATGCCCGTGATGTGAGCTTCTAAAGACTGGGGCGAAAAGCCATTTACACTAGATACATCATTAAAAGCATTTAGAAGAATGGGGCCGAATTTTTCCATGAAAGCTTTATAATATGAAATTGAAAAGCCGTCTGGGCCAGGACTTTTCCCTGATGGGGAAGATTTAATGGTCTTGGAGAGTTCTGCAAGTGTGAAAGGAGAGTCAAGCATATCGCTAGTTTCTTGTGAGATCCTGGGGACACTAATATCCCTTATGTTAGGAACCTCTCTAGCCGGTACAGCATAACCCGGAGTCTGCTCTGCCAGTCAGGTGTTCACTGGAGCCCCTAGTGGTGGGGACAGACTTGGCTGCAGACTAGCAGAGGGTCGTGAAGTGCGTACCGACTAGGGGGAACCCAGGTAAGCGGAGTGGAGTCCAAGCAGAGGTCAAGGGCCGGCAGCAGATAGCAGATCCGATAAACAAGCCGGGGTCAGGGGTCACGAGCAGACAGGATGGTCGGTATACAAGCCAGAGGTCAAGGTCACGAGAAACACAGGCAGGGTCCAAATCCAGGCAAGGGGTCATACACGGGTAGTCGATAGGATTTCCAAGAGACAGGAACAAGGCACAGAGCAGGTCAGCAGACTGGAACAGAAGCTATAACCGGCAGTGAGGCTGCAGACATCAGAGCCTAGCTCTGAATCATGCACCGCCCCTGTATTGCTAATCAATCAGCCCACAGACTGATCTATTACACATGCGCCCGGCTACTCAGCCTGCCGGAGCGCCTACAGCCTATTTTCTGCGTCCGGCCGTTGCCCTGGCAACGGTCGGCCCGAAAAACCGGAAGTGACACCCCGGTCGTCATGGCGACGGCCGGGACGTCGGAAGAAGGTAATGAGTGTTGCGGCGGTGCCCGCGGCCTCCGCGACTGTCTAACACCTTAAATATTTATTTATCTCTTCTAACCTAGAGTCCTTAGCATCACCTGAAGAAGAGGTCCGAATGTTATATAAATGAAAATAAAAATCCCGAAAAGCTCCCGCTATATTTTTGTCTGTGTGCTTCAGGACTCCCTTAGTATCTTGGATCGAATGAATGTAAGTGAGAGATCTTTGGGCTCGTAGTGCTCTTGCCAACAGACGTCCCGATTTATAACTCCATTGAAAATATTTATACATTTTCTCCAAGCCAATTTCATTTGATCGTTCAACAGTTTATTTAAAGTAGATCGCTTTATTTTGTAACTCAACCAAAGTCTCGGGGGGAATGAGAATGCTTGTGATCGGTCTCTAATTTTTTAATGTCTAAAAGGAGAGCGTCCCTGACGGCCACCTTCTGTTTTTTGAGAAAAGTGCTTAGTTATATACACTTACCTCGAATGAAACATTTGTGAGCTTCCCAAACTACCAGTTTAGAGGTCTCGCCATTCTCATTTATAGAAATAAATTCATCAATTTAAGACTCAAGTTGAGATTTACAATAATGATCTTGTAACTCGTTAAACTTCCATATATGTGTAAAATTAACTCATCAGAACTGAAGCTATAGGTTTATAATGCAGTGATCGTGGTTTAAGAGTATTTGTCACACGCTGCTCATTCGGCTTCCATAGACCAAGACTGAGACACTCACGTGTCTCATTAACAGACTTCAAACCTCTAAGTGCTGTTCTGCGCATGTGCAGACTGATTACCTGTCCACTTCTAATTAGATTCCTATTGGTTCCTTTGTTGGCTCCAGACTTGAAAAGGCACTTCCTCCCTTTCCTCTGGGCCTGTTGATCAAGTTACCTGTCTGGTTAGGTCACTACCTATTCTATGAGCTCTCATCTGGATCATGGGTGCCTCTGCTGTATTGTTACTCCGCGGTCTGTACCACTCAGGCTGCACCTGTTTCCATTGTGTTACTACTCCACGGGTTGTACCACTCAGCTGCACCTGTTTCTACTGTGTTGCTATACCGCTCAAGCTACAATCACCTCTGCTGTGTGCAACTTCACGGGCTATATCGCTCAAGCTGCAACCATCTCTACTGTGTGTCACTCCTCGGGCTATACTGCTCCAGCCGCACCTGCCTTTGCTGTATCGCTGATCTTGGAATGGGACTGTTTAAACCACACCTGACTCTGTCAGGTTGCTCATTCAAGTCATCTCTCTGAACCGTTCTATCCAGCTTCATCTGTTCTGCATTGGTCATTCCGGCTCAGTGGCATTACAGGTCGTATCGCCAAGCTGCTTGTTGTCCTCTTTCCTGGCTGAACTGTTCAAGTATCATTGAAAGCATTAAGGCACTATTTGGTATCGGGTCCCTGCCGCATCTACTGTGTATCTACTGCTACCTGGATTGTTAAACTCTCCTTTGATGTGTGCTGCGCTATTGTGATACCATACACCTGTGCCCTTATTCTTTCCACCCTATTGCTGGACTGTTCATTCAAAGCCATATCCATTTGTCTATTGATTGTTCATATTGCCTATGACATTGTCGGTGGTTTCGCCCACCTTGTACCACGTTTCTAGTGTATATGCATCTACCAGGACTTTCCTGTATATTCATTCAGTCATCATTAAACCGCTGATTGTACTTTTATCCTGCATCTGTCATCTATTTGAACCTCGGGTTACCATTACCACTTGCCAGTGTATTGTTAGATTCTCCCTGAGGATCCGTTCTCACAACATCTTTGAATGGATCCAGAGTCCACAATACCAAACCGTGACAGTATTTCCTATGCACAGTATACTTCTAGACAGTAAATCTATTGAATTTGGTTCCATATGACTTCGCATTGCTCCTCACGGCGCATGGGTTCTATTGCAACCGGAGTAAAATCTGGGTCGAGTTTCTATGTTCTCCCTGTGCTTGTGTTGTTTACTTTGGGTGCTCCAGATTTCTCCCACAGTCCAAAAACATACTAGTGGGTTAATGCTATGGGTTATAGTTAGATTAGTTTGTAAGCTCCGCTGAGGCTGGAACTCATGTGAATGATTAAACATTCTCTAAAGAGCAGTGTAACATTGGTCCTGTATTAATAAAAGTTAACAATGACATTGTAGTTAAGCTCTTGTACTAGAAAATGGCTTATGCAAGTAGTCACAATTTCATATATCTGAATTTCTGTCAAGACATGGGAAGTTGCTTTATATAGAATGAATAATAGTAACATTTACAAATGAAGACTTAAGATGGTGAGGAAGTATTATGTAGAGCTTTAAATTGCTGATAATAATTTGCAATAGCTAGAGATGCTCACTGATCCCCATGAACTGGTTTTGGATCTGGATTAGCTTCGTGTTTTGGTTTTGGCAAAACCATCCTTGTGGGTTTTGGTTTTGGATTTTTTAGAAAAAATCCTAAAATATGCTAAAATCACATAATTTTGCTTTTTTTTTTTTTTTGTTCCTACATTATTATTAACTTCATTAACACTAATTTCAAGTAATTTGCAGTCAATTTTGACCACCTCACAGATCACAATATTATTTTCATACACTTTTGGACAAAGACTGCAGCGACCTGGCTGGATGGTAAGCGACAGAGCAATGACACAAACACACGACCGTTCCTAGCACATCTAGGACACATTGGCACATAGCAGTGGCAGAAAAGAAAAATGGTGCAGAATGGAATTGTCCTTGGGCCATTGGGTTCTTGGTCACCTCCCTGACTAGAGCCAATCTCCCCCGATCGCTCAGTTTAGACGGCCGGCCAGCTCTAGCAAGAGTCCTGATGGTTCCGAACTTCTTCCACTTACGGATGATGGTGGCTACTGTGCTCATTGGGACTTTCAAAGAAGCCAAGGTTATTCTGTACCCTTCCCCAGATTTGGGCCTCAAGACAATCCTGTCTCGGAGGTCTACAGACAATTCCTTTGACTTCATGCTTGGTTTGTGGTCTGACATGCACTGTCAAGTGTGGGATCTTATATAGACAGGTGTGTGACTTTGCAAATCATGTCCAATCAACTGAATTTACCACAGGTGGACTCCAATTAAGCTGTAGGAACATCTCAAGGATGCTCAATGGAAACCTGAGCTTCATTTTGAGATTCATGGCAAAGGCTGTGAATACATTTGTACATTTGATTTCTTATTTTTTTTTTTAATAAATTTGCAAAATTCTGAAAAACTTTATTCACGTTGTTATTATGGGGTATTGTGTGTAGAATTTTGAGGGGAAAAAAAGGAATGTATTCCATTTTGGAATAAAGCTGTAACATGATAAAATGTGGAAAAAGTGAAGCGCTGTGAATACTTTCCGGATGTACTGTATGTGTTTTTGGGTTTTTTTGTGTTTTGGTTTTTTTTGTTTATTTTGCAAACGTGTGTGGAAAATGTAACTAATATTGCATTTTGGTGCTTTATCAAATTTCCAGAAGATAAGGAGCCCCAATTACTGTGGTTTGGTTATGACTGCATCTACTTTCGTATCTCGGTCATCATATGACCAGATTGTTACCTAATCATAATCAGCACCTTATAGGGATCCCTGGGTGCTTTGGGCACACATACTGAGATTTGTGGCCAATTTTACTATAACGACAAATTCAGAATCTTCGTGTAAATAGCAGGCTTAATGACACTGCAGTATGCAAGTGAATTATTATTGAATTTTGGACCATTCTAACAGATGGCATCTCATGGTTTTTCATTGGGAAGAGGACAGATATTTTTTTACATATAAATTGCAATGCACATATCTATTTGTCGCCTTCATTTTTTGATTTGTGTAACTTACAAAAGCAGTGCATTATAAAGAAAATTTTATGTAGACAGATCACAATTTAGTTTGTCTGTCTGTAATTTTATGGAGTGTTTACCAATACCTGTCATGTAGCCAGAAAGATGTATTTTTTTTTAAAGCCATATATATTTACAGGGCTCTTTTCCGGGGACATTATACTTGCAGGTTAGAAGATTTCCTGTCCTCTTTCTACCAATTCATCATGTTTTCTGAAGCTGGGACCACCAACACCAAAATGTAAAAAGGTGCAGACAAAAACACATCATACCCTTTAGTGTAGATAGACATAAGTGGTAATTTTCTAGAGCACTTGAGAGGCACTGTTATTTATATATATATATATATATATATATATATATATATATATATATATATATATATATATATATATATATATATGTGTGTCTATATATATATATATATATATGTCTATATGTTAACACCTGTTAATAATATAATCAAAAAACAAAAAAAAAAGTTTAAGAAATACATTTAACAGGATGCTAATGATTACAAATATATGTTCCAGCATGCATATGTGACCGTCATCACTATCACTTTATACCTGCCCTGTAGCTGGTGCAAATGATACAACTGAAAATTGCGTATCTGAGAGATGTCCAGAGCTTGAATCAAACGGATTCAACCTTGACACGCATTTACTGCACATTGACTATATGCATATGCCCCTTCCCTCCCCTGTTCTGCCCATGAAATTGTAGGCTGCTGGAAGTGTCCTTTGTGTTCAAAGGTGAATTGGATGTACGTGGGTTCACTGGTGTATAGTCCTTTTTGAGCACGCTCAGTGCAATTTATGCATTAATTTTTTAATGTAAATTATGGCATATAGCAGGATTATGTTACTTAATGAATTGGGTCCCCTGTTTTCCATAGACATCAATAATCTCTTTTCCCAATGCTTACTTCACAGTGTAAAACTTGGAAAGGAGCAACAGCGCAATGTGACTTAAGTGCTGGACTGCAAATTTGTTAAGTCATTCCCAGAGAAGGGCAATATTTCAATCTGTATAGAGTCTTTGCCCACTTTTAAATAGAAGGAAGGACTTTTATAAAAACTGATGCACCAGTAACTGCAAAAAAGGTGCTATAGCTCATAACAGGTTCAAAGTATCATTTTCCTAGTATAGTTTAGGAGATAAGTAAATGTCTGGATGCTATGGCTTACAGAACTTTATGCACAGTTGCTTGAACATCAGTGTTCTACATTGTGGAGTTTACTCCTAAATATACAGAAGTGTGCAAAAATACAATTAATGTGACATCACAGCCAATTTGCTTCTGCTAAACTGTCCACACACATACACTGCAATTGTTTTTTCTGATGTTATAATTTACATTAACATATTATACTTATATTTGTGGTCTATTTGCTTTTGTGATTTGGTCTGGTTATCAGCTGTTCCCTGCCTCTATTTAAACCTGGCTCTGGCGCCATTAGGGTATCCAGAGTAACAGGTTCCTGCCTCTAGCTACCACAGTGCTGTATTCCTGTTGTCACCCGGCTTCTACGACCACTCATCTGTATCTGCATTCCTGTTGTGACCCGGCTAGCTGACCATTCTCTATTCTGTGTTCCCATCCTGTTCCTGCGACCTTGGCCTGTTTGACTTTGCTCCTGGATTTCCCCTTGTACTTCGTATACCGATTGGCTTGACCCGGACCGTCTGATTCCTCTTCACTACACCAGTAACTGTCTGATAGGACCGCGACCTGCGTACCCTTTGCAGCGAAGTCCATACCTCCTTGCGGGGGTCCCTGGTTAAAACCAGGGGTACGTTAGACTCCGCACCTATCAGTTCAGTAGTGCCAATACTGGTTAGTGTTCCTCTCATATCCGTGCCTGACAACTCTCTACATTTAGTCACCAGGACATGTCCTTTGCCGGCATCGGCTGAAAAGACCATAACCCTGTAAACTCTATGGATATTGTGATCCTGAGTGCATACACACTACATGATCTGCAGGTGATTGGAATGAGATTTTTAAATGTCTCGTCCAACCAAATGAAACGACAATTAGCACTTTGGAACGATTGTCGTTCATTGTGTGAGTATACACACTAACGCGATATGTGGCCGAGCTGTTATTTATCGGGTAATTGGCCCGATAATCGACTGAAAAACCTCCAGCGTGTACCTAGCCTTAGGGATAGCTGTTACAAATAGATGCAAGGAAGTATAAGCATTTACAAATAATTGTTACCATATTACACAGTAAGAATTTACAGACATTCAGATACATGATAAGCATTTATTAGGTGCACTTGTTGAGGGAAATTAAACAGTGGTCTTAAATCAATTATTGTCCATATTTGTGTAAAAGTTACACTTGTGTGGCTTGGGGGGAAAGGGTGAGATATAGATATTTTGGAACAAAGCATTTGAATGCATTACAATAATTCATATTATTAATTGGTTCTGTTACACTTATCTCTCCATGTTACTTCTATAGTTTATCGATGTGTTTGATGTATGTAATAAGGCTATCAACATGTTTTTCTCTTTCCAATAATATTAGTACACTGCCTTATTCTTTCTGTTTGTAATTCATGCAAGCATGCCTAAGATAATTTCTTGCATGAGATGGATGTTAACAATGAGCTCCCAAGCCACAGTTGTGTTACAATTTACCCTCTGATACACAGAAGGATGGATAGACTCGACTGAGATGGAATTAAGTTAAGCAGGTCAGACAATTTGCTAACTTTGAAGCTGCCTACTTTGTTGACAGCCAATATTTCAAGTTCTGCCACGCTCAGTTGCTGCTGCTTTATAAAAAAGGGCAGAGATGGCAGCTGCCATGAGTATCAAAGTGTCTCCGTGTCACTCTTCTCCACTGTGGTTAGTTATCGGCCAGTAGCACACATACAACTAATTAATCTAAAGGAATGTTTGATGCCGTGGAAAACCGCAATGTAATTTATTTTATTTTTTTTTTACTTTTTTTTTCATTTTCAGAAGCCAGCGACCTATTCAAATCTGTGCCCCAAAAAATGGAACATCTGTAAGTTTAAATATTCTAAATGGTTTTATTATACATGATGGTCCTGACTCTGATTTTAGGATGGTGTACCACCTCTTATCTCAAGTCTATGTTGTTTTTTGGTTACCACTGTGGAATTGCATAGGTGGAATTGCAAATCAGGTGACAATTGCAGTCTGAAATACCTTTTTTAAGGCTGTCTACTATAATCACTAATTCACTCATTTTTAAAGTTTCATAAAGCCTTACATTTTCTTTTCTCATAGTTTTGCTGTAAAATATATTTTGAGTGATCTAGTGGATTTTGTTTGTTTGTTTTATGCAGAGTCTCCTCCAGTTGAAGAATGGGTCCTCCAATGGGGCTTGGATTCTGTAGCTCCTGTCTGAGAGGGAGGCTGAATGGACTGACATTGCCTAAGAATTGGTATCGGGTTATAAGTTTTGGAATTATTCGGACTATTTACAGTGAGACAGGACGGTGGGAAAAAGTATATGGATTGGAAACTAGAAGAAAAGTAGAAACATTTTGGCATCAAAAAGTAAAGGACAATTTTACCAAAATTAATGAAGTAGATGTAAGTATTTATGAAGAAAAACTGTACATTTACTCCCAGTTTTTGCCCTTTGAATCTTTCTTGTGATTCTTGTGTTCTCTTTTGACTCTCTATCTCCACCAAGCTAGGATGGATGATCCATGTGGATATTGCTAGTGCCTCAAGCTAGTCTTAGTTTGAAAGTTTGGTTTACTTATCTATTAGGTCTATGATGGACACTCACCTTAAAAATGTAAAATCATAATATGGACATACGTGGTTTTGTACAAAGAACAATTTCTTACTTACACTGGTATGACTTGCCATATTACTTTCCTTGTATTCATTCACTCCAATAGAGCATAGCCACAGTGGCCCAGTTACTATGGAAGATAGAGTACTGGCTTGCATTACTACCAACTAGAAACATTTAATGAATACAAATCATTAACTAAATAACAGGAGTCAATAATAACCTGAAATGGCTTGTAATACATTCCATCTCAGCTACAGTGCATGCAGTCTGAATTACTTCAGCTATGTTAGGTAATGTGCTGCACATATGTGTGTTGCCAGTAACTATGAAATCAGAACATTACGTCATTGGCTAGCTTTTATCTCTTGCCATTAAAACCCACAGGCAGGTATGAGATAACGAGCTAATACAAATACTTTAATGTTAAGTGCATTCTAACATTATAATCATACAAGACTGGACTACAATTCCAAGCATGCCTCCGATATTGACTCTGTTTGTAGTATGACAGCAATTCCAGTTTTTATTTTTAATTATAATACAAAGAGTGTAGTCCCTTAGAACTCCTTCATACTGATGCATGCAACCAAAGAGCTATTTCACAGGAGGCACATAATGCAGTTTTAGTATTATACACCAATAAATGATGAACACTGGATATTTGAAATTATACAGGACAGTAATGAAGATGTGAAAGAGCTATCTAATCTAACTGTTGCTGTAGTCATTTAATCCGGTGCCACATTGACAGTAAACCATCTTTCCTAGCTGATTAAATCACTTGCATGGCTCCTGTCCAGCTATGAAAGCTGCTTTCTTTACCTGTTGTCAGTCAGTGGTGGGAGAACCAGGTGACTCCCCCATCTAATTGTTACATAAGAGATGTGGCGTAGTGGAGATAGGAACACAAGAGTGGAATTAGAACAGTTAGAAAGTAAGTGCCAAAAGCAGGAATCGGGCCACTAGGCTATAGAGATAAACTGCATGTATATGCTGTGGTGTGTGGGTGTGTGTGTGTGTGTGTGTGTGTATAGACTGTTTGCGTTTATTTGCATCTGAATAGTTAGTGGGCTCCGTATGTTTCCTTCCCCTTTTCTATCTTTCTCTGCATCTCGCCCCTTCTATTTTTGTCAGTACCTGTTACATTACAGCTTCCATTCTCTACACTAAAATATCCTGCATATGTTAACAATAATTATGCCGTAACAATCAAATGTTAGTTTTAGTAGCATCTATTGATGTTAGTCTTGTAAGAGCTTCCAGTAATTAAAGTATATTGTTCAGTAGCTGCATACATTTATATGGTCTTATCGTTACCTACATAATGATCAGCATACAATAGAATACAGAAATGAGCTTGTTATCCCACTGAACCTGAAAGGTATGCTCTCCCAGTCACCATTTGTTGCAGTACAATGTTTTACATTATCTCGTGCTTTATAATTCTCATTGAAATATGGTAAATCTACTTCATTTACACAGAATTATGTGAAACTATAGCAGCAGTGGCTTTTAACAGAACAATCCTAGGTACATGTCTCTTTTTCTGTACTAACTAAAGCATGTTTTCCTTTTTGTTTTGTAGAAGTCAAAGCCAAAGTTTTATGTTTTATCCATGTTTCCGTATCCCTCTGGAAAATTGCACATGGGGCATGTGAGAGTTTACACGCTAAGTGACACAGTAGCACGGTTTCAGAAGATGCGAGGCATGCAGGTAAAGAAACAGCAGCTATAAACTGATATTAATATATACCCTTTTTTTGAATACACATTCATTCAGTCTATAAATTCTTTATATCTTGCTTCCTTTTGGATGTCAACTGCTGTAAAACAACTGTACAAACCTATTCTCACGTTTATATAGGGACATCACTAACCTGATTTGAAACTGGGCATATTGAATTTATGCCAGCCAGTGCTTCAAGTCTTACTGAAAAATCAGGCAACATTAGAGATTTTGAGAGCGCCCATTATATAATTATTATACCCTGACTTCCCAATCTGCACTATTTCACTAACTGGAAATAGGTTAGAAAATATTTTGTATGTGAGTGTTTAGAATATATGGAGGGTAGCAATTTTGTGAGATTAAGCATTGTTTGAGGTTAAAGAATTATTGACTTGTTATAAATTAGAACGCGCTGATGCTAAACCATATATTTTTACATATTAAATCAGGGCTGATTTTAGACATAATGGGGCTCTGGACTAAGAATATTGGGGCATCCCCTACATGGCAAATGACAAGTGGCTCACTGCAATTTCACATCCCCCATTGCCAGCCATGTTGCATATCTCAATTGTTAGGCACATAATGAACATACCACATTGCCAACTAAATTATATAGTCTTCATTGCAGAAACCACACACACACACACACACACATTTTTTTTCTCTTGTAGGTCCTGCCGCACACCAAACAAGCAAGTTTAGCTCAAAAAGCCTCCCTTACAATATGTTCACTGAGCTGGAGTTGACTGCAAATGCCTGTGCAGCAGCTTTCAGACTCTGTTTTGGTCCAGTAACAGCTAGTAGGATAGGCTCCAGAGGAACTTGCAGCATAAGCATGACAAGTCTGTCCAAAATCTAGGAGCCAGATTCAAAAGTTAGGATTTGATGTATATGGAGCCATATATTATATAGTGATCCATACATGGTACCATTTATAGAAAAAAATATATATTTGGTGTCTAGTTTAATGTGCTGAGGCATGTCTGGTGCCAAATATGAGCCATATTTGCAACTAGGCATAATATACTGAGCCATATGTAGTACCAGTTATATTATGCTGAGCCATATGTGTAGCCATATATATTATACTGAGCCATATCTGCGGCCAAGCATATAAAGTTGAGCTATATCTGTGCCAAATATAATATGTTAAGCCATATCTGGTGTCAAGTCTTATATACAAGGACATATCTGGGGCCAAAGTAAGCAGAGCCATATTTGGTGTCAGGTATATGTGCCTTGTATTAATTCTCTCTCCCACCTGCTCCCAGACAATAGTTTCTCTTTCCTCTCTCTTTATCTTGGATGGTCCTTCCCCCATCATCTGTCAGCCTATTCATCAATTTTTAAACAGGTTGATAATTGGTTGTAGTATAAATGAGCCATTTCTGATTTTTGCATTGTATGCTAAACGTATTTGTTATTGTTGTGTATACTTGTTTTTATCTGCTTACACATGTAACACTGTTAAAATTATAATTTGCAAATGGATTTTCGTATGCTGGTATAATTTGGAGTACTGTCATTACTTGTATGGATTTTACTAGTGTTTTTAATGCCAAAACAGCGCTTGTTAAACAGGTCTCAAAATTGAACCAATTGTTTCCAATGACCCCATACTCATACGAGTTTGGAGATGTTGAGAGAGTGGATAAGAGTTTCAGTAGAATCTAGGGTAAGAAAAGTGCTTATTCTGGTGTTATGCCCTCACTATAACTTCCCTTTGGCCTGAATATAATCAGACAGACAGCATAACCACTCCTACTTTAATGTTATTTATTCAAGTAGTTAAAAACGTGATAATTCAAGTGGTAAAACTGTAATACATTGACAACATCAACAGATGCAATATAATGCAAACATAAAAAACATGGAAAATTGCATAATTAGAAAGCAATGTTACCATCGATGCTGTGCTAAGGGGAGAGATATACTGCACCTCTTAAACTTCTTAGCATGTAATATCTAAAATGGAGACTTCCTTTAATTACCCATGGTGCACTGAAAACTAAACTACAGAGGCCCTGAGAGTTCAATTTTAAGCTAATATCAGACTGGCCACTAGGTGGAGTTTACACAGAATACATGCATATGTAAATATAACAAATGCTGACGGCATAACATCTGGCAATATTTCTAAGGTGGTGGTAACAGGAATGGGAGAGAGACTGGATTTGAGAAATAAAGCAGAGGGCAGAGTCAAGTGTGAAGCCAAGACAGTGGGCTTGGGAGACTGGCAATATAGTGGTATTATTGACAGTGAGGGAGGCTTGAGGGGAGGTTTTGACTCTGGGAGGATGGAAGATAATAAGCTCTGTTTTGTACATGTTGAACTTTAGGACATTCATGTGGAGATAGGCGAGAGATTGTTGGTTAGACAAGATAGTACAGAAGGCGAGAGGTCAGTGGAGGAGAGGTAGATTTGGGTGTTGCCATCATTGAGACTGAATGAGCATATTGTTTCCCCAAGAGAAGAAGTGTACAGTGTGAAAAGCAGAGGGCCATGATCAGCACATTGTGGGGCTCCCAACGGATAGTGGGAGTGTAGGGGAGGACATGCTAGAGATAGAGACATTAAAAGAGCAGTTTGATAGGTAGGAATTCAATCAGGAAAGAACTGTGTTTCGAAGGCCAATGGAGTGAAGGGTGTATAATATTTATGAACAGGGTAATGCAGCTTTTGCATTTACTACTAATACTGTAAAGTCGGGTCTCTACACTCTACGCTATTTTGGGACATCAGTATAAGCATTTGTACACCTGACACAGAAATGCTGCTCTCTTTGAGTTGGATGTATCTTGAGATATGTGATTCTCAATAAACACACCTACAAGTACGCCTTTATGCAAACAGAACTTGTATGCATACAGTCAGAGGGCAAAATCCATCCAACTCTTAGGGAGGCCCTATATAATGTCTGTCTTCTCACCCCAAAAATAGTAATTGTAGTATCGTTTGACTCTGGGGGGAGATTCATTTTGACACGCTGTGTCTCCCGAACGTCCAAGAAGACACTTTGCGCCAATGTTATGGCTGGAATCTCTGTTCAAGGTTGTCTTATATGGTGTAAACTTATAATGAGAAAAGAATAGATCTGCACTAAGTGATTACTTTCCTCAATTACCATATACAGTAACACATTGCTATTTAAATGTAATCTGAGGGAGTGCTCTTCCAACCTAATAGGAATTTTCTTATACTATAAGACTGTAGAGTTGGGCAAAAGAAGGCACTCCAGTCAAAATGTCCAACTCTAGTCTTGTAGTATAAGAATTTTGTAAACATATTCAGCTAAAATGTACCACCAATTGCTTCTTAGCTTGGAGTAGCTCAAATATTAATGGCATTGGCCATATAGCAACTGATTCAAGAAACTGTGCCTGAATACTTTTGTGTAGAGCACTGCATAAAGGTTGTATGCTTTATTTCCAAACTAATGTAAAAAAACCCAAGGTATTGGCCAACAATGGGTGGCAGCAACATGGGTGTCATATAATCTTGTGATCATATGAAGAGTGTTTAAGCTAGAAGCATGGTGGAAGAGCCATGGGTCTTGGTTGTTCCTGTGGGTGTATATGAAAGCAGGACTATGGAAAAGCCTCCATAAATGAAATCCAAGGTATTGACCAACAAATACTTTTACCTTACCATACTGGTTTTCTTGAGCTCTTCCATCATGATTCCCGACCATGGCCTTATCTGTGTGGAGTTTGTATGTTCACCCCGTGTTTTCGTAGGATTCCACCATCGGGTGCTCCGGTTTCCTCCCACACTCCAAAAAAAAACCATGCAGGTAGGTTAATTGGCTGCTATTAAATTATCCTTAGTGTCTCTCAGTCTGTGTGTGTATGTTAGGGGATTTAGATTGTAAGCTCCAAATGTAGCAGGAACTGATGTGAATGAGTTCTCTGTACAGCGCTGCAGAATTATTGGTCCTATATAAATAAATAGATGATAATGATTCTTCTAGCTGAATGCTCTTCATATGAATGCACATTTATGTAACAGCATGTTGTTGTATTCTAGCTGACAATCTTTAGTCACAAAATTCTCCAGTCAGCAATTGATCATTAGATTGTTAGGTTTTTTTGGGGGGGGGAGGGGGTGGTTATTGGTTAGTATTTCCTGTCTAGTTTATTTTGATACATTTGAATGCCCCCAGTTTTCTGCACTGACATATCTGTTCCACGAAATGGATTATTGTTATTACTGCTTAATCAAAAAAGGCCTACTTCTTATAGGGGAGGTGTCTATCACCTAGAGAATTCAATTTAAAAGTTTTATACATTGTCTTGTAGTCATCCCTTATCTGCTATGAAATTAGACATTAAACATTTTCTGTTTTAATTTTTGCTGTGTAGGAATTAATGAAATTCCCTAGTTTTAACATATTTAATTTCTAGAATAGAACAAGTTAACATTTTGCACCGTGTAACAGTTCACTCAAAACGTCAATATAGCCAAGTTAACCTTTACCTGCAGCTCTGTTATTCTCTGGTCAGTTGCAGATCTGCTGCAGTAAGCATGTAGATACTTCTCAAATTCAAATGATAGGGCTCCATATCATTGTTCAGTATAAGGAAGCAGGAAAAGAGACATGGCAATCACAGCAATCTACCAAGTACCAGGACAGTAATACATTTTAAATATCCTCATTTATTGATGAGGACATTAAAATGGGACAATCCAATGTAAGGTTGTAATAAGTAGCGAAGACATTCAAATGGTTTTGATTGTGACAATGTGCATCGTTAATCCATGTATATTATATAAGTGATACTTATATCTATAAATTCCTATAAACAATATCTGTGTGATTGTTGCATTCTCATGTCTTCATTTCAGTGATTGTTAGCAAAACTTGTGTACGAGTAGCGGATAACTCACCCCCTACTATAAATTATTACGTCCACACTGTTCTTTGGTTTATGACCCCTATTATTCTGTTGGCCGCCTGCCCTGATTATGGATTGCTTTTGACCATTCTTGTCTTTTTACGTTGTTTGTCCTAGTCTTAGTTGTAATCGTTTACCACGATTTACTGCTTAGTGTTTAGTCCCTAGTATATCTTTGTATACGTTAGTTCATCAAAACCTATACTACAAGACCTGGAGTAACTGAGCACAAAAAACTCCAAGTGAATTAGGGGTTTCTACTTCTATAGTTTTATTAGAAAGTTGATGGTCAAACAAAGTACTATTGATAAGGGCTATAAATGACCTGCTTGAGGTCATATGTGCCTTTTGACCACACACCACTGTCCTGTGAGCATATGATATTTTTGGTACTTTGTGGTAAATGCATGTAGTCTACATGTAATTGAACCAACCATTAACGGTGATGCAGACCTTATGTTCTGATGTTTACCAATGCTTGTTTTCCAAGAGAATATAGTTGTAACTGAGAAATAGATGATGGCAAACTAGCAAGGGTACATGGCCACCTGGGGCGTACATTAATGTCCCTGAGAAAGCTGTTTTTCCATTGTTTTTCATATGTATGAAACAACACTGCAGAAGATGTTGGCTCTTTGCAGAAAAATATCTGCAATAATCAATGAGCTTTGCTTTGTTGCCCAATATATTATCTTTTTGTTCTTGAATTTCAATCATATTTGATGGGGATTAAGGAGCTCAGAGACTTTACTGTGGCCCTTAAGCCGCTTTGGTGAAGTGGGATTTAACAAAATAGAAATAGCTTAATTTTGTTATTCTTCTTAAGAGCTGGAAAAAAATTAAGAAATTTCTTCATTACGTAATCTTTGCTGGCATCCTCAGTAAGGTAAGGGATTTGACGTTCTTTTGTTTTAGTGCAAAACCACAAGCTAAAAATTAATAGTCCTCAAATGATTGCTGGTAATTCTTCAAAACAGTCAGGTTTCCAGAACACACAGGATTATAAAATTGCTACAATTTTCCAATACAATGCAGTACAATCTTGACCACTTTTCCAGCTACATTTAGCATAAAGCAGTATGAACTTAAATTAAGGTGGTTTATCATTGTTTAAATCAGAGCTGTCAAACTGACTGCCCTCACAGGATTTATATAGAACTCTCAAATTAGACTTGGTTGCATGCAATGTTTTCCAAGTAGGAAGTATGTATTTATAACGTGAGTACAGTTGAAAAGCACTGATTTAAAGTGGATGGCGACTCAAAATATATTCCTCATTATAAATAGCAACTGAAGCACTTTGACTAAGTTAGTAATAGAAAATTTGGCAGATTATCTTTATATTTCTAATATTTCAAGAGCTTCTGCCAATTTTTCTTTTGTCTAACAGCAAATGCTGATAATTGCCAGGATCAGTGAAGCAAAACAATGCACACAGTGGCTCAGCAAATCTCTATATATGTTTTTGTTCAAAATGTTCTATGAAAACGTTGTTCATTATGTGTATTTTCGTTCACTGAGGGAAATGTAGTACATGTATGGGTTCTATTAACAAGAATGCTTGGGATTTTTCCATAATTTGGAACACCATAACAAAAATAAACCAGATTACATTAAAAAGGCTATGGACTGAAACAGTATGTAGCTAGAAACCAGTGACATTTCTGCATGAGGCCTAGGTTATGTTCATGACGTATTGGTTCCCACTCAATTGATAGGCTACATTCTTATGAATCCTAGTTCAGCTCACAAATTGACTGCCTCCACTGTGTGCAGGGAATAGGGGAACTTTCAAGAATTACTTCATGTATTTCTTCACACCGCCTCTGTTATTTATCTATTTTTTAAATTACTTTGCAGTGCTATTCATAGAAACTGTAAAAGACGACAGTTCTGCATATATGTCAAACAGAAATTATTCTCTTTTTATGGTTTTTAAAACTTCCTAGCTATTGGGTTTTTAGATATGTAGTCTCATACCTATATTATCAAATATGTTTTTCTCAAGTTGAACACGGAAAATAGGTTATCCTACTATATCATTTTCTAAGTTGGAGCAATACAGCATCTGTCTAAAGGTAGACAATTTTAGACATGCCCCAAGGTATGCGTTGGACTAGACAACCAAAGATCCAGAGCCATTAAGATTCGAAATTTGATAAGATCAAAATGAAAACATCTTTCCTGAGATGCTACACTCGAGGGCTTGTTCAACACACATCCATGTTTCCACAGGCTTAAAAACTGAGTGAGAATGAACAAAACTATTTAACTTAAAATGTGTCTCTCAAAAGACAATGTTGATATAGGGTTTGGTTTTTGACTTCAGAATTTAAGTGAAAGTGTATCATTAAGCAGAGTCTCCCAGTGGAGCATATAAGAAGTTTTAGAGTCTTTTTCTTTTAGGCAATAATGTAGTCATGACATCTTTAGAGTGGGGTCTTTTGCAAAGATACTCAAATGTAGTTTCTGGGTCCTTCTGATCTGTCTTAGCAAAATTAGCCAATTGTCTACAGTGGAATATCTCCTGGCTGAGAACCTCGGAGGTGTCTGATCCGTGAAAACATTGTAGACATTCACCAATATCGTTAGATTGTATTCCCATAGCAAATTGCAGATAATGAGGAAAAAGGGAAAGATCAGGGATTTTAAGTGTTTTGTGAAAAGCTGACAAAATGTGCAGTAAATGAGATTGTATGCAATACATCATGTTAGATTAGGGTCTATACAGAGAATAAGGTCAAAGAGTTGAGTCTGTAGTAGTGGGTAAAAATCAAAGCATTCTTAATGTTGATCCAAAGGCAAGATTCAGTAAATTTGTGGACGTGAAGTGATTGTGTAAGATTTGAGATTCATTTATTGTTTGCTTTAAAATATCCAGGAAGCCATGATATGGCTAAATGTTGTATCGGATGGAGATATGTGACCCATGATTCTTATTTTTCCAGATAAATAATCATAACAGAATCAATAATGTTGAATGGCATATAAAAATAGGCAGAGCTTGATACAAATATTAGATCCTAAATAATCAGTTCATCTTTACAGCATAAAAGCAGCCCAATACATGGGATTACAGTGTTATTGCTGGAGGTCTCTCTCATAAGTAATAGAAAATGTGAGAAATTAGGGCAATGCATCTAATAAAATCTAGAGGTGAATAATAGCTAGATTTGAGAGGACAATATGCTGCCATTTGAATTGATAGTCAATTTCTATAAATTGAAGAAGTGATTACGTTAGAGTTATTCAGCACTTTCCATGGTTAATCTTAAAACCTTAGGCCAGACCAAACATTGCAAACTTAAAAATAAAATAAAAATTAGAAGTGACACCATATAACAAAATTATTGTTACTCTTTTTTTATTTATAAAGTGCTGGGATTTTGCGCAGCTCTGTACATTGTGGTAATTATGCCATAAACAAGTTACATATAATGAGATGAAACTGAAAGGAAATATGGCCCTGCCCAAATTAGATTAAAATCTAAGGACAGAATACAGTAACGTGGATAAATGCAACCCTGTTTGGTTCTTTTACAAATGGAAAAAGGCTCTGAAAATTAAACTACAGGATCTATATGGGTAGGTGGATAAATGTGTAAGGCTGGAATAGAATTAATAAGAGATTGGGATTAATCAGAAATCTGGACAACATGCAGATATCTCCCATCAATTTTGTCAAACATTTTTTTAGCATCTAAGGTTAATGTTAAGGCAGGAGAACCTTTGTCTGTGAATACTTCTTGGACAAGGTGTGACTTCCATAATCTGTACTATTCTTTTTGGGCATTATATTTGGCCACCACGGTAGACATGAATTAGAATGTCAATCAGATCTGGGACCACTGCCAGAATGCCAGAAGAGGAGACATGGTAGGAGATTAGAGAGAGTAAGTCTTTCTCATTATACACACTGAATAAAGAAACTGCATATAAAGTGTATTACTGTTGGTATAACACCCCTGATAAATTAAATAAAATGTTCCCAACAGCTGACCCAAACTGTTGGAGGAATTGCAGCCACAGGGGGACTTCCCTTCACATTTGGTGGACCTGCCCCAAGATGACCATATTTTGGTATAATTCCTCCTTTCTTCTCCTCCCCCAAATCTTTCTAGACTTTCCACAAAATTAGGTCTGCATATTTTAGCTGCAGCCAAATCATTTATTGCTTCACACTGGAAAAAAGTGGATGCCTCTTAAATCTCAGCACTTAAAAACCACGCTTGGTAATAAAAGTAAGACCCCTGCTCTGGTTGTGGCCCTTGATGCGGAGAAAGCTTTTGACTGAGTATCCTGGCCCTTTATGCAAGAAGTCCTCAAGGCATCTAATATTCAAGGTCTCTTCCTTAACGGAATCGCTTCACTATATCACAATCCCTCAGCAATAGTCCAAGCCAATGGTTGGGCCTCCCTTGCCTTTTCAATTCGTAACGGCACTAGACAGGGTTGTCCCCTTTCTCCCCTTCTTTTCGCGTTAATGAAGGAACCGCTTGCTTATAGAATCCGGCTTAGTCAAAATATTACTGGAATTTCAACTGGCTCTAAGTCATCCAAACTAGCCCTCTACATAGATGATGTTCTCCTAACCCTCACAAAGATATATGTTTCGATCCCTTCTGTTCTTTCTGAAATTAAAACCTATAGTCTGCTTTCTAATTTCAAAATTAACTCAGATAAAACTGAAGCCCTTGCACTCAATTTTCAGCCCAAAGCGCAAAACCATTTGCAAGATTCTTTTAAGTTTAATTGGCAAACGTAACGCATTAAATATTTAGGGATCAAGCTTACCAAAAGCTATGACGAGCTTTTTATGGCCAACTTTCCCCCTTTAATAGCCAGTTTAAAATGCAACCTTTGCTCCTGGTCACCTCAATACATATCATGGATAGGTAGAGTAGCTGCGGTTAAAATGAATATCTTACCAAGACTCCTTTACCTATTTCAAACCTTACCAGTTTGTGTCCCCTCACCAGTTCTCAGGGATTTGCAATCTAGTATCTCCCAATTTGTATGGTCCAGCAGACGTCCAAGAGTCAGCTTAAAAGTCCTTTATCGACATGCTAAAAAGGGCGGTTTGGGTTTTCCCTGCCTTCATAAGCACTACTTGGCATCGCATCTCACTCAAGCAGTTTTATCACATGCTCATCCTCACACTAGATTGTGGGTCAAAGCTGAATCTGATCTTCTCCAGATGCTATCTCCTAGTACCCTAGTCTGGCTAGATATAAAGGATATTCCTCCTCTGCACACTCTCCCTCCTACAGTTCGCTTTTCACTTTAAATTTGGAAATTTTGTACGCGCTCCTTTAAGCTCATAAATAGCCATGCGCGAATATTCTCTCTTTGGAATAATCCAGCATTTCCTCCGGGCATGAATCCCAAATCTTTCTCACACTGGTCAAAACACAACATTATGTTTCTACCTGATGTGGGTCCTATGGGATTTTTTCCGACCATCCCTGAGCTCCGCGATCGACTCCATCTCCCATCCTCATCATTTTTTCAATATCTACAAATACGTCACCTTTTCAACAACCAAATAGTCCCTCAAATCCCTTATTGTCCATCTCCTCTAGAGTCACTCTGTACCCACAGATCATCCTCTAAAGGATTCATTTCCACTTTTTATGCGCTGCTGATGAATAACAATCTACCTGATAAGGAGTTACATGAGTTGCGTTGGGAGGAGGATATGGCTGAGGTTTTAGATCCTGAAGAATGGACTGATATCCGTGAGGTGGTTGCCAAATCCTCAATTTGTACGCAGATAAAAGAAAATGCTTACAAGCTTTGTTTCGTTGGTATTTAGTCCGTTCCAGACTGAAATCTATTTACCCGACATCCTCTGATCTTCATTTGCGTAGTTGTGGTCATAGGGGTACCCAGTCCCACATTTTGGTGGGACTGTCCTAAAATAAAATTTTTTTGGAGAGAAGTAGCCGATCTTATCCATAAAATTACCAATTTAAAGTGTCCGTTCCATCTCTCTTATTTTCTTCTCCCCCGCCTCCCCCCTGACACACATAAACTTGTTTGGAAACTCCCGGGTCATATTCTCACCGCTGCTAGATGTTTGATAGCTAGAAAATGGAAACAAACTGAGTGTCCCACAATTCTTGAGCTCATTCATAATGTTTGGCAAATATACAACTTAGAACATATGACTAGTGTCTTAAATGACCGCCCTGATGACAAGAACACTTTTCCTCATCATAACACTATTTCTCCTTCATCCACTCTGGGGGACACTGCTACCATGGGGTTGTATGAGGGCACATGGAGTTGGCACTTAAATAGTTAACAACTAAGTTTGCTGCTGACTCCTCCCCTCTGCAATCTCACAGACCTCAGTTTTGTTTAAGTGCCCAAGGAGTTGGGCTGTATATAGTACTGCTTGGCAGTACTTGCTGTTTAGTTTAGGTTTTATTATTTTTCTTGTTCTATTCTAGTAATGTTAGGTGAGGATAAGTGTTGATAAACATTTTTTTTCCTCTTAGGTTTCTAATGGAACTATGTTCCGTTTTTATTTTGAAAAAAAAACCCAAAAAAGATATTCACACCTTTTCCTGTCATCGCAGTCGAACTTCAGAGGCACCTCAGAGAGTTTTACTGCTGCTGGCTTCTCCTCACAATTACTCCTTGTGTCCGCTAAGTACCCCATAGGGGATATATATAAAACAAAAAAACAAAAACACCAGTGCTGGGAGTGTAAAGGAGACCCCCCTGCTGGTTGGTGCACTCCAAAGGTGGGAAAATTCAGCTAGAGTTTACCTCAGAGGACTCCTGACTGAAATAATGGAGAATCCATCTGCCGCTGACTTCCCTTCATTGACAATTGCACTAAGTACCCCAGTGGGGGAAGTTGTTTATGATGTGTCAGCAGAGTGTTATATATATATATATATATGTGTGTTTATGCATATATACGTGTTTACAAAAGGCATATAGGGTTATAACTAGACTCTATCTACACTGAGTTTATGGCATAATTACACTGATTTTATACAATATCTTCCACTTTTACATTATTATTACCACAAATATTTATATTACTGTTTTGAGGCTATTGGCCAGAGTCAGAACTAGTAATTATTTGACTGTATTTTTCTCTGTGAAAGTTGCCTAATCTGTATTTCTTTAAAAAAAAAAAAATATATAATGTCTGATAAAAACAAGCATTCTTGTGCAGAATTTTATACTTGTTCACAATGCCTTGCTAAATTACCTGCGGGGCTAAAGTGACCAGGGGGCCGTTTGTGCACGGTGTGACACTGTCCTCAGCAGCTAAGTACCCCACTGGGGAATAACTTGTCAATGAGGTTTCTTGTGGTAATAGAGAAAAACTGTGTGTGTGTGTGTGGATATATATATATATATATATATATATATATATATATATATATATATATATATATATATATATATATATATATATATATATATATATATATATATATATATATATATATATATATATATATACACATATATCTACAGTTTAGAGTTTTATTATAGAAGGATCTAAAGTTAATGGAGACTGTATTTTACATGAGTGTTCAGTCAATGATTGTGAGACATAATTTTATTATTCAGGGTTTTATTTCCATACTGTTTTGAGGCATTAGCCAGGGTCAAAACAAAAGTGATTATACTATATATTATCTCTGTGGTGTGATTGTTTGTTTATGGTCTGTCTGTTTCTTTTTAAATAAGAACATATAAAAACTGAGTAGGAGCATGTCATTTTTATATAGGACTGCTCCCCCTTTACAAATTGGTCTGTTCCTTGAAGCCAATTCAAGAAACTGGACAGTAGACAGTTGAAGAAACTCCTAAGAAGTTTTACTGATCAGCAGTATTTTGTGTGTATCTGACAGTCTGCTCTCTTATCAGCAATAGACTGTGTCTGTCAGACAGGTTGCTTTCTATTTGTGGGTACTCTGCTCTAGACATGGTTCTGGATAGATAGCGTACCTTACATCAGTTTTGCCTTACACATATCTCTACAAAAAGATTTCTGTAGAATATTTACGAATTCCTTCACAAAGTTATCAACGTATTCTTGTGATTCTTCTATTGTGAGTATTATTCTGTTATATATATATATATTGATTGTGTTGGGTAGTATGATTAGCCAAGCAACCGGAGGTAAAGGTACTTTACTGCCGATGAATGTCCCTAAATCACAAACTCCGTGTTTTGGGTCTTTTTGGAAATCCTTTCTTGTGAACACGGGCTATTAAGTTCAGCCCGCCAATAGACATAGTTTCCTTGCAATTTGAGGACAGTCGCAAATGGGTAAAGATGCTTACTCTAGAAGACATCCGAATCCCAAGATCTTAAAATAAAAAAATAATAATAATTAAAAAAAATAAAATACTAATCCGCGTGACGGGACCTTCCTCTACTCACCACTGTGGAGGTAGGGGGTCACCTACAACTATTCAAATATCAGTGGGCGGCGTACACCTAAGATATTTGGATCTTGGGGATCATGTCCAGAGTGGCAGAAACACCGGGGGCTTTAGTCAAACATGTTCTTGGTGCCCAAACAGGACGGTTCATTTTGATCAATTTTAAACCTCAAGGGGCTAAACCAACATCTACGAGTAGACACGTTTTAGATGGGATCAGTCCTTTGTTTTTACAGTAGGAAGCTCCCATTATCAATTCAGGGCTTTCCCTTCTGGCTTTCCACAGCCCAGAGAGTTTTCAAAAAGATTATGGCGGTACTGGCAGAACATTTACGTGCCTTGGGAGAGAACGTTATTCCACATTTGGACTATTTTCTCCTCAAAGACTTATCAGGTCCCTTTCTCTATTAGCATCTGACCCTGTCCATTCGAATTCTGGAGCAACACGGTTGGATAATCAATTATTCCAGATCCCAGTTCATGCCCTCACAGAGGATGAGGTTTCTAGGATTAATAATGGACACCACTTTTCAGAAGATCATTTTTCAGAACCTTCTCTACAGATCCCTACAACTTTCTGTATGGATAATCCTGAGTCTCCCTGGTCCTTCCATGCGCTTGGGCATGGGGATTCTAAGGTTGATGCTATCTATGTTCGAAACCCTCCCCACGGTCGTTTCCACTCTCGTATGTTCCAGTGGAATCTACTAAAACAATGGTCGTGTCCCCCTTTTTCATCTGGTGACTCAACAAATCAGACTCTCCAGGGAGGCTTGTCAACCTCTAAATTGGTGGCTAGTTCAAGAGCTTCTGATGATGGGCTGATCTTTTGTCCTGTGATCTTGGATTCTGGTGACCAAAGATGCCAGTCTGAAGGGCTGGGGAGCTTCATCTCCAAGGTCTTTGAAAAGACAGGGAGGTGCTTTGGCCTATAGATGTTCTTGAAGTAAGAGCCATGCTGTTAGTCCTCCAGGGAGCTCAGTCTCTCCTTCAAGGAAAACCAGTCCACCTCTAATCCTTCAATGTCACTGCAGTGGCATATGTAAATTGCCAGGAAGAATAAGAAGTGCAGAAGTTTTGCAGGTAGCTGAACAGGTCTTCTTGTTGGCGGAGAAATTTGTTCCAGCGATTTCGGGAGTGAACAACTAGAAGTGGATTATCTCAGCAGGCATGCAATTCTTCCGGGAGAATGGGAACTGCATCCTCAGGTGTTTCAGGAGCTAGTCTGGAAATGGGCCTGCCAGATCTGGATCTGATGGCATCTAGACACAATCATTAGGTTCCAAGATTCTGCTCAAGAACCAGAGTTTCTCTGGCTGTGGAGGTAATGTCCAAGAAGTGAGACTCTTGTTTAGGATATCACTTTCCACCAATTGCGATGATTCCGCGGGTCCTAAGACGAGTACTGTTGAAAGGTTTTCTGATCATGTTGGTGGCACAGAATTAGCTCGGTTGGCTCTGATTCGCCAGCAGCTTGCTTCTAATGGAAGGGTCAGGCTGAGTTTTTCCACTCAGGCTCGATCTTTTCAGTCAAGAACCATTTACACCATCCGGATTTAACTCAACTGGCTTTAATGGCGTGGCTGTTGAAGCCAACCTCTGGCGGTCGAGGAGGTTCTCTTCTAGGCTAGTGGAGACCCTCATAAAGGCTCTGAAGCGGTATCAGCTAAGATCTATCACAAGGTGTGGAGGATCTATGTACTGTAGGGAAGAAGTGTCATAACCCTACCTTTTTCAGATTATCCGTTTTCTGGTCTTTCTACAGGATGGATTAGAGATGGGACTAAGACTGAGTTCTTTGAGGGTTCAGGTCTCTGCGCTTTCTATTTTCTTTCAGCGCCAGTTGGCTTTCCTTCCTGACGTTTGTACTTTCCTTCAGGGGCTTATTCATGTTCAGCCTCCCAACGTTCTTCTGTTGGCCCCGTGGGATTTAAGCTTCATTATTGAGGTTCTTCAGCGACCTCCATTCGAACCCCTGGAGTCGGCTGATCTGCATTTCTTGACGTGGAAGGTGGTGTTTTTACTGTACCTACTTTCTTGCCTAGGGTGGTTCCTAGCTTTTATTTAAATCATGAGATATTGGTTCCGGCCTTAAGAGAAGAGATTGCTCCTTCTGGGCCTTCTTCCTCTGTTAGTCTGGACATGGTCTGGGCTTTATGGGTTTATGTGAATAGGACTTCTGCTGGTTGCAGGACTGACTCTCTTTTTGTTATTTACGAATTTCATAGGAGAGGTTGGCGTCCACCAAGCAGACCATTGCTCTTCGAATCAGATCTATGATTAAGCTTGCTTATGTGTGTAGAAATCTACCTGTGCCTCAGGTTCTCACGGTGCTCTACCTGTGCAGTGGGGGCTTCCTAGGCTGCTCGCCATGGAGCAGCTGGGTAGGGTGGCGTCCTGGTCCTCCGTTCATACCTTTTTACGAGGTTTTGCCAGTTCAACATTTTCGGCCGCAGTGTTTTGCGGGCTAGTAGACCAGAGAATTCCCTCACTTAGGGGCTACTTTAGAAGGTCTCCATGGTAGCAGTGTCCCCCAGAGTAGATGAAGGAGAAAAGAAGATTTTTGTACTTACGTTAAATCTCTTTCTCCAATTCCATCTGGAAAAAAATCTTCTTTTTTTAATTTATTTGTTATATGCAAATCACATCATTTGAATATCTAAAGATTATATTCTTGGTATCCAGTTTCTCCTCACTTTCCTTACCTTTTTCTCTTTTTCTCCATTTCTAATCATTCCTTTACTAACATACCTTTCTTGCCTATTTCTCACACTCTCTCTCTCTCTCTCCCTCCCTCTTTTCTCCTCCTCTCTTCTTTTCCCGGCTCACTTCTTCTCCCATATTGGTGCAGATGATGCCTCTCATTGATAGCATTTCAAATGGGGTTATCCCCTTACCATTACACTATGCTGTTGTATCCAATCTGTTGACACTAGTACTCCACAACCATGTGAATGGTCCTTATTGCTCTCTTCTAATGTTTTGTTCTGTTGTACTGATGCATTTTCTGTACCCTTTATTGCTTTTATTATTTTTGAAAAAACCCTCAATAAAATTAATAAAAAAAAGAAAAAACATGCTTCGTATGTCTTGCCTAATCCTGCTACCTCTAGCTACTACCATCTACTAACTAACAGATCTCTACACCCTTTCCCTCCGCTGTTGTCCTTGTTTATATTTGGTTGGGGGGAAACCTTGTGAAGAGGTTATAATAGAGTAGCATCTTATAGTTTCAAACTTTGCATAATCTGAGGAGGTAATTGGATAACACTGAGAGCAGTGAAGAAGAGGGATGAAAGAGTTTTTGAAGAAAGATCTATACAACATAAAGTTGAGGTTTGAAGAAATGATGCTGTAGCTAAACATATTTGTCCATATTAGTAACCATTTCATAATTAAGTCCCCACCATTACAAGGAGACCTTTGTGAAGATATAATGAATTTTTTGAAGACACAAAAGCTTGAAATCCTGCATGTTTGCTGCAAAACATACAGCGTTTAATAGTGATATTGGGACCAATACTATATTAGTGTTAGTCATGGAGGAATGCAATGACAAAAGTCAAAAACATTAGCAGCTATAGAGTTGGAAGGCACATATGAGACAAAGCAATTAAAAATGAAACCCAAAATTCCACAGGTAGGATAAAAAGCGAGAGTAAAGAAAAGTAAATATGAGCGATAAGGAACAGGGTAAGAGAGCTTCTGATGTTGAAGCTGCCCAGAAGTAAAAGAGAACAGTAACACTAATGTAATGTCAGGGTTGAATATAATGGCTTATGCAAAGGCTATGCATAGTATGAGATGAGTGGTTATAATGGAAATCAGTGTCTGGTGATAATAGAGATGGGAAATTAGTCTGTTATGGCTCCTTTTACTTGAATCCGAGCTGAGAGGATGTTCTAAAGATGATTTCTTTGGAGGCATATGGGGTCTGACCCCAATGTTGTCAAAAGCTTTCTCAGCATCTGTCAACAGGTTGTTAGCTGTTATGTTGCGTCTAATGGCATGGTGTATTAAGTCTATGATTTTGGTTATGTAATTTCTGACCTCTCCTTGAGACAAAGCCAACTTCGATATGTATGAATTAAGTCTGGGAGTAGAGGCTGAAGAAGGTTGCTACTCAGTTACCGAAGAGTTCCTGACGCGTCCTTTCCCTTTTAAGGAGTACTGAGATGTGTGCCTTCAAGAATTGAGGAGAAAAATTACTTTTGCTCAAAATTTCATTAAATGCCTTCAGGAGAAGAGGCTCTGATTAATCTCCAAAGTATTTTTAATAGGTAGCTGTGAATCCGTCAGGACCTTGTCCTCCAGAAAGGATTTTAGATATGGCTGTGATAAGTTAGCCTAGCCAGTGTGGCTTGGTCCAATGATTCCCTGGGCGCATCTTTTCTTTTAGGAAAGCCCACCTATCTGAGACCCACTGCTATTTCTTGTTCTCTTGTAGGACCTTTCTTAAGATTGGGTGTGGTATGTAAGTTTTACAAACATCAGTAAAAAAATTACAAATAGTTATATGAAAAGCAACCAAGATAGTTGTAACAGGTTACCAAGATTACAATCCAGAAATACTTTCACAAACAAAGAATGACAAACAGAAACAAAAGATGGATATGAAAATGATTTGCTTCACTTGAAAAAAAAAAAGAAAAAAAAAAAAAAGTAAGGTTGGTGGAAATAAACATATCATTGCTTGTAGGTTTTACAAGCATGAGTAGTAACCAGCTCTGAGTTATGCATCCTATTCATGGAGGAGAACTGGCACAGATTTTTGTCTCAAGCCCTCAGAGAAATCTGATTGAATTTCTCATGTTAGACTTTATATAGCTTCTTCAGTCTGAACCGAAATTGTTTATTCTCCCTAAACAAATACTAACTATGGATGGTAGATGGCAGTAGTACACTATCTGGTTTTTTTTTATTTAATTATAACATGTCAACTGTATGTGGTATAAATTAGCATGTAGTGACTTTAAATCAGTGATGGGCAACAGGTGGCCCCAGATCCTTCCTGATGTATTATCAGATTTGATTGTTATAGCTTGTAACACCTGTTTAAAATTGCTTTGACTGAAAATGAGCATTTTAAAAATGACGACAAACCGCCGCGAATCAGTGTTTGGCGGAACCACCACTTGTTTCTTGATTTGTCATAGTCTTAAATCTCTCTGTTGCTTTTGACACTGTTGATCTCCTTCTCCTACACACCCTTCACTTCATTGGCCTTTGCTGGTTCACTTCCTTCCTATCAAACCAATCCTTTAGTGTTTTTACCTCTGGCACCTTTTCCCCATCCATTCCCACTATCTGTTGGGGTCACACAAGCCTCTTTTTGGCTCACTAGTTTTCTCTTGGCCTCCAGTACCACCTCTATGTTTACGACACACAAATCTACATCTCTTCCCTTGCCCTCTCCCATTCTGTAGTATCATGTGTCTCTGCTATTTACACATAAATGTCCATTACCAGATGCTCAACATGTCCAAATTAGAGCTTGTCATTTTTCCCCCTCCCAGAGTGTCACACTTAACTCTGCCCTCTGCTTTATTCCTCACATCCAGCAGTCTCTCTCCTAGTCCTATCGCTTTCACCTTATAAATATTACTATAATACACCCATTTCTTATCCAACATGCTAGCAAAATCTTATCCATTCTCTCATCATCTCCCGCCTTGTCTACCCCAAAGTCCTGCAATCTGGCATTATGGCATTTCTTTCACCCATCTATCCCCACTTCAATTCATCTTAAATGCGGCTCCGCTTCACATCTCCTGCACCACTTTGCAAATCCCTACACTTGTTCCCTGTGTTTTCCATAACCCATACTCAACTTACTCACCCTTACCTACAGAGCCCTCAACAACTACCCCTACATACATCTCAAATCTCATATCAAAATACTCTCCCTCATGCCCTCTGAGCTGCTCTTCACCTTGTTTCTGGTAACTGCCTTTCACTACTGCTGCAACACTTCTTTGCTGATACCCACTTATGGAATTCACTACCATGCCCAATGTGATTTTCCCACAGTTTTCAAATCTTTAGAGGCTTTCTGATACTGTTCCAACTGTCCCAATCTTCACTCTGTGCTACATTCACTTGTTTCAGCTGTGCCCTCTTCCACTTAGAATGTAACATCTGTAATGAGTAGGGCCCTCCTTACCTTTTATCATGTCTGTATTTTTTTTGTCTGCTTTGTTAGTCCCTGTGGCGCCTTACAAATTTATTTTAATGTTAATAATAATGCTATGATGGTGCTTCTATTAATAAAGGAATATAATAATAATAGGTCTGAGCACCAAGAGGATTTACATAGTTCAGAATCTGTTCATCAGTCATTTGAAGGTCAAGGCTAGATAGATGTACAGGGTGAGCTGATGACCATCTCATTGAGCTTCCCATTAATGTTTAGTGTGGTTATGTCTAGTCTTTCGGTGGTGCAATTGGAATTACAAGTACATATTCAAAATTTCATCAGATTGATCTATCCGCAAGTGCGTTTGACAAACTTTTAAATTTTTTTTAAAATGCAACAGGACAGAACAATTTTTGCAGTGACCAATAGATGTGTTAAACACTTACTAGTAGCACAAAACAAATGACTGCCAGTAGTAATAATCTGGTATTCCAAAGCAGTTGTATGAATTTCAGATGAATGAAGTCTAGCAATTTACCAATGTGACCGCATAGACACCTGTATATAAGTTTGGAGAGACAATTACTAAATGCAACAGGATAAAAAAAAATTCTCACTCTGATTTTATAATTGCGTTGTTTATAATTCTTATACTCCAAATATTCTTTGTGTTATCCAATTACAAGTAAATTTATCATTCCTGCTGTGATCTAGTCGAACCCGTGATGTCAGAAGAAACCATCCGTGAGGTCCCGAAGCTCCCAACTCTCCTTGCGGTGTGAAACTCCCTGTAGCTGTGAAGAGCTTCAATGCTTATTTGGAGCGGGCAGGAGCGGATTGGAATATAATGTGGTCCGGGAAAATATTCTGAAAGTGGCCTTGTGGTATATGTGGCCAAATTGTCAAATTAACATTTGGCGTGTCACCGATGTGGGTGCGCCTGTGTAGCCAGATATGTGAGTGATCAGCAAGCAAAGGGTGTAGCTATTGAATTATTAGAATTCCTATTACATCAATATTTACCCCAACATTGTTTATTAACACTACCATTACATCAATAAATATCCCACACTCACAATCTACATAAATATCATCTCAACACACATTAGAGCAATCTGCAATACACTCCATATTACAGTCAGCAGTCACTCTCCCCCACACTACAGCTATATACTTTGCAATCTGATATATTGCTGACCCATTACATAGATTCACCGCAGCGTTTCTCATTACAGCAATTAATTATACCACCCCCACATTACAGCAATACTCATTTACATTTCTGCTGTGTCCCTAACCCCCTCCACATTACAGCAATGCCACTATACCACTCAGCCTCTCCACATTACAGAAATACCTATATATATATATATTTTATCTCAAATGCCACAATATATAAAACCAATAATTAGTTCAATAAAGAAGCAGGGGAAAAAAGCAACATGTATAAAATTGCTACTCTAAAATTAATTAGGAGCTGTATAAGTCCCAGATTTGTTTATAGCTTCACATATGTGGCTTACATAAATGTAAAGAGAAGCTGCACACACTACACAGGGTATACACAATACATTGTGCAGGCTCAATTTACCAAGATCAGCAACTTTATACCAATCCAACTTGCTGGAACTTCTAATGCAGTGCTAATCTGGGGGGCTGAGGAGAGGAGCCAATACAGATCCCATATCCTATATTATGATCCTGGATAGTGACACCAAGAGAAGGACTGGTGAGCTATTCACTATGGGGGACCCCTGTAAGGCTCCTCACAGTGTCTTTCCCTGCAGGTGAGGAACAGGAAAGGAAGGGACCAGGGCTGACCTGCACGGCACCCATATTGAAGAGACTAGTCTCTAAGAAGGGGATCCAGAGGCGTGCCTATGCCGGGCCTGGGCACCAGTAGGCCTACCTCGATGAGCAACCATTTTTTCATTTTTTTTAATTAAAAGTAAATATTTTCTTTATGCAGCTGCTCATGGTCTGGTGGACCATCCTTTTTCTTTGAGAACACCTCTATTATATGTAATGGAATACTGTGCTGGACATTCCAGTTACCTCACCTAATGAGCTTTGAGATAAAGCATCGATCTTAATCTTAATAGTTCCCTGGAGTCCCCTGAAGACAAAACAATTAATTGTAAAATGTTATCGCGGTTGCAAATGAAACTTCATGGTGACAAACGACTGGGTTCTGACCTGGTGTCTGTACTGCTCATGTGCGGCCATCCCTCCTCAGCGATGCTGTAGCCTATAGGCTACAGCTGCTAGCGTCATCCTGAGGTGGCGTTTGCTATCCAGGGTCAAGCTCTGGGAAACTAAGCTTCATTCTCATGCATGGATCACTTTAAATAATGTCCATCTTTTTTTTTACAAATACCCAATGACTAATGATGCTAGTCTGTTTTAGTTACACCCTTTTTGGATCGCACCTTTTTGGTTTTGGCTAGAGCTCAGTAAACCACAGGATGCCAGTTTAGACGGATATGCGGGAGGACCAGGCACATTCTCTCATAGATAGGCAATGTATGATGTAGTGATGCAGTGAGGTTTTATGCTGTATTGTCCATTTTCATTAATGAGAAAATGTTATCTGCTTTTAAATATTGCTAATCATTGTGTGAGATGGACAGGGAACAGTTGTGCACAGACTGTAAGTAAATTAATAGCTAGCAGAGTGAAGTTACTGGTGTCACTGTACAGGTCTCATTTGCAAACCTAGAGCATATTTCTATAGCTAATTTTTTGTATATGAAAGCTAAACTTCCTCTCTTTCGGTATATTTATGCAAACTCAGAAGCCACTCACAGCCAAAAATTGCTGATACGTTCTGTAATGCTATGAGTATTCTGATATATACAGTATGTTGTCAATGGACGCTGCAGCGTTTCATATTGAAGTTGTGTATTTATAGCCAAAAAGGAAACTAACTAAAAAAACAAACCCATTATAACATAGTTTAAGAAACTGAATTAGGGGAGAGCATAAAATATTGTAGCTTTTTTGCAGTTTAATTGCAGATTGTTATTATTACATGACCTCTGTGTATTTTCACTAATCTAGTTTAGTTGAGCATTTTGGTTATGTTTTATCTGCAAGGAAGCACAGCTGGCATCTGGCGGCCCTAAACTAGATTTGTAAATATGGAAGCTGTGACATCACCTGCCTTTTCAAATGTATAACATGACAGGACCCAGCATAGCCAAGTCAGCTGAACCTGAGGATTATGTCTCCATCAAGAATGGAACGTTACAGCTGAATAACATTTTATGAAAAATTTCAACTTTTAATTTTTATATAAAGATTGTAATGTTTCATGCTTGAATAATTAGTTTTAAGAGCTTATTGCCATGACAACTCTGTATTTGCACCTGATATTGCAGCATGCAAAAATAATGTTATTGAAATTTGATTTCCTAATATATTTATTTCATGGATGTGTCTTTCTGGTTATGTTACTCTAATTCTAAGTGCAATTTACATAATGACAGTTTTCCCTGGGTAGCAACAAGGTGTGCTTTTAAAAAAAAAAAAAAAAAAAAGAGTTTATTAATTTAATTGTGCCTCTTTCTAAAATCACACTGCTAACAATCTCTATAGTGCTAATAATCACTATTAGTGATTGAGGCCAGTAGTGAAATATCAATGACCCACAAAGCCTTATTTTAACTTAAATAGTGACAGGATAAACTGAACATTTTCAAATCAAATCAGCTTCTCTATACAATAATAACTGTTCTGGTGTTATTGCTGGAAAAAATTCTTGCTGTTTTCAAGTCAAAACAATATGGCTTCTCTTGTTTCTTTCCCAGTATCACATCAAATAGCTTTTTTTTATCCATCTAATTCCTGCCGTTTTCCCTGGACATCTTTTTGGTAGCTATTTGACATTTTGAGCATTTTTCCTATATGCTCATTAAACAACATGTTGCTTAATTTTATTTGTTAGATTATCAGAGGGAATTTTTATTGCTTGTTTTGTGACAGACAGGTTTGTTTTAGTTGCATTTTGTACATAAAAAAACTTATTTTTAGGGTTATAAAAGCTAATGTAAATTAATAGTAATGAAAATACACTTCCATTATTATATTGTTTTCAAGCAATGTCTTGCCCCCTAGATTTGTGCCTTTAAATATGTTCCTTTATTTCTGTTGTTTAAGTTAACACATAGTTTAAACCCCTGTCACTATGTGTGGTTTTAGGGGGGGAGCATAAATAGGAAAGGCACCTCCTCATCTGCCCTCCTCTTCTCTAGCTTGGCTAGCTCTTGGGTGCAGGCATATGTGACCTGAGAACCCCCTACCCACATGTGCAGTGTCGGACTGGGGCATGAAGGGCCCACCGGGGGAATGCAGTGATAGGGGCCCACTACATTGGGGTGGCGCCAACTGTAAGAGTGGGTGTGGCCAGTCAAGGGGGTGTGGTCAGCCCATGGAGGGCAACTTACAACGTAAAGTACAAGGACACCTGGTAAATAAATATATATATATATATATAACAAACAAACAGATATATAAAATGGCGCTCACAACCACAACGTAGTCACAATATTGTAGTATAATAAACAGCAGAAAAGTTCCAGATGTATAAATAGCTCAAGTATGAGCGGCAGCCACGATATCCTGTAGCCAGATGGTTAATCCGGAAATGAAGACACTGTAACAGAAGACAGGCAGGGCGCCTCAATGTGTATTACCACTTGTATAGTATAAATGGATGTAATATCATGCGTACCTCCCAGTTGGTAAAATAATGGAATAATGATTTTGTGCCAATTTGAAGAGACCATCTGGTACGCAGTTTATATTTTTATACCCTTTTTTGGGCTGGTACACACGGGTGTCCTATATATCATAATTGTTGATTTCTGGGCATATGTGTTTCTGCACGATAAGGAAGTCCCATAGGTGGTATATATTCCACAGGTGGTGTGATTGCACATCCTGACAATACTACTCTATGTTGTATTCTGTTTTCTGTATTGTCCATTATTTTACCAACTGGGAGGAACAATTTATGAAGAGGATCCTCCTTCTCTGATTAGACGACCTACCAATACCTTATGGTACGCATGATATTACATCCATTTATACTATACAAGTGGTAATACACATTGAGGCGCCCTGCCTGTCTTCTGTTACAATATATATATATATATATATATATATATATATATATATATATATATTTACTTCTCATTGACTTCTTGGCTTTTAACTGTATACTGAACCAGTATTGGTAATACATATTATTCAAAGTGAATATATATGGGTGACAAGATAGAATTGATTGTATAATTTATTGTTAATAAAATAGAATTAAAACCATCAGCTATAACAAGCAAATGAATTGAACAATAAAAACACCAAAATTCAAAATATTTCAGTAAAAAGCTACACCATATAGACCACTACTCCTGTGATATAGAAGCACGTACTAATAGACAATAAAAACACAATATTCACTCCTAAGGAGTGAAGACCTCCAGCCGATTACGTGATGCAGGTATTACTGGTGTTAAAGAAAAAAAACAAATAATGTCCATCCCAGGAGTATAGTACTCAATTAGAGGGGTGGTTATGCAGCGTTGCTGTCTATATCTAACATAGTCCCAGTGGCGGTTAAGAAATGATAAAGAAAGCGGTGTCCATCCGGAATGTACCAAACACTAATAGGAGAAAATTCCACTTAATACAGCAGCGTTAAGAAATACTTGCTGTTGTTTAGACGCGCGGCAGTCCCGGATATGGATCTGTGTTGTCAGCTGGAATGCACGCTAGTGTTGCTAGGCGCTTGACTAGAGATCCTCGTCGATAGTGATGAGACCAATGACGTGTAGTAGGCGTGTTCGCTGCGGTACTGCTGTACTACTGGAAAGATTTAGAGATCATCTGATCGTGGGGGAGTCAGTGGGCTCCCGCAGCCGTATTTCACAGAAAATGGCAGGTGAGGTGATGCGGGTGGCTGCACCGCCGACATCTGAACTCCGGTGTTCCCCATAAGCTCCGCCCCAACAGCGGAGGGGGCGGAGCTTCAACCCTGCCGGTATATATATCCGGCTGCCCGACAGGCCAGTCCGAGGCTGCACATGTGGGTTTTACTTTACAGAAATTGCTCTTAGGTGGTGACATAGTGTTCTTGCGTAGTGGTGCAGCACAATGGATTTCACAATAAATTGGATGCCAGGCCATCTCTGCCACAAAATCTAACTATTTACACTGCATCTAGACTCCAGCACACTTCACTTGGGTTGCAAATACTAAAGTGTGTATATATATTTATATCGCACACACACACACAAAATTCCTGTCTAATCCAACACAGTTCTTGGTGGACTAGTTGGTCGGTATGAATATGGTTACAAAATATACATCCCTCATCTGCTCTTGCACAGATCTTAAACTAGTGTTTATTTGCTAGTATAACAGTTGACATACTTCTTACTTCTTCTTCACAGTACTTTCCTCATCATCATCTATTTATTTATATAGCACCACTAATTTCGCAGCGCTGTACAGAGAACTCATTCACATCAGTTCCTGTCCCATTGGAGCTTACAATCTAAATCCCCTCACATACACACACATAGACAGACCAAGGGAGACTAAGGACAATTTAATAGTAGTCAATTAACCGACTTCTATGTTTTTGGAGTGTGGGAGGAAACAGGAGCACCCGAAAGAAACCCACGCAAACACGGGGGAACATACAAACTCCACACAGCCATGGTTGGGAATCAAACTCATGACCCTAGTGGTGTGAGGCAGAAGTGCTAACCACTAAGCCACTGTGCTGCTCACTTTTCAGCAGTGTTTACTTTCAAAATGGTGTCTCACCACACAGTTAATTCTCTCAGCAGTGTCCACTTTTAAAATGGTGCCTCAGCGCATGTTTATTCCTCTCAGTAGTGTTTGTTTTTAAAATGGTGCCTTAGCGCACATATAATTCTGTCAGCAGTATTTACTCACACATCATTAACGCTGGTTTCAGTTCTCTAGGACAGTCCTGTCAAATATGACTCCGTTCTGCTCTGGGGTTACCTTAATCAACCGAACCTGTCTGTCAACTCTTTTATCTCTCTGCTGACTGCTGACCACTTCAATTACCTCTTCTCCCCAAAAGCTCTCTGTAACCCTCTGCTCAGCTGCCACTCACACTACCACTCTCAACTGTTTCTCTTCTGATTAGCTGATGCAACCCTTCTGTTGTTAAGCAACGGTTCTTTATTTCTCTTCTCTCTGATTGGCTGCGGGGGTGAATTGGATGACTTGCAATTGTTTCCAGTAATGGATGCACTACAAGAGGTCTTATCAATACAAGTCATTGAGCCCGGGGTTAAAATTATATATGCAGTTATCTTTTATGCTGGCTTCAGGTGTGCGGTTGCACTGAGCAGTGTGCGGTCGACATTCTTGTGTGTTCTATAAACATGGCTCTAGGGTTTGAGGCACATGATTGCCTGCCATAAAAAGATTGTGGACAACAGTAATAGAAATGGGGAAACTGCTGCATCACCAGAAAGTCACACAAAGGGGCTTACTTAATGAATAACAATGATGTTCTGAAAGCCGTGGCATCCAATCACATCGTTTTTTTTAGTGTGGTTAGATTAATAAAGCATTGATGGGATTACGGTACGTCATTGCATCTTGCACTGTGGTACTAAACAAGCGCCAAATAGATTTTTGTGATTGTACATCTCCATTCTTTTTTATGCGATTTACAAATATTACAATCAATAAGAAAGCTGCTGGCAAAAGGATGTACCACACTTAATTTAAATTGCTTAACCATATGTACTAACCAATAAGGTTATTGTAAAGTGGACTAAAAGGAACTCTGTGTTAAATAAGTGATAGCAATAATAGAAGCGCCATCTTTATTTATCTTTGTGTTTTCTTGTGTTTATTAGGTTATCAATCCAATGGGTTGGGATGCATTTGGACTGCCCGCTGAAAATGCAGCAATTGAACGTGGTTTGAGTCCTGATACCTGGACCCAAAGGTATGAACTGCCATTTTGTTAATATGTACTGTTTATATAGTCTGATGCAGAGTAGTACCACCAGTATCTAAATTGTCCATTGTTAAATGTAAAAACATTGTCATACTCATGCAATTAAGTTCTGGGTTAATGAACGTTTTACTCACTGATTTTCTTTTTGCTCTTTAGCATTCTCAATTGTAGTCTGTACTGTAGATTTCTACTGCTACCTGTGTAAATAGACAATGCATGCCACTGACTGCCACTGGTCAGGACCAATTAAACCCCTACATTTATAAGATTTCTGTTGTGCTACACATTCACCCTTTCAGAGAAGTATTATTTTGTATTGTTTCAAATACATTTTAGCTGACAGCTGAAATTGCTTGACCATTAAGTAGGCCATGATGTTAATGTGTTATTACTTATTATTATAGTGCTGTCCTATTCTATATACATATTTTTAAGGGAAAAAAAACACATGTGTACTATTGATCTGATATTATAACTGAAACTAAAATAAATATACTTGACAAAATCTGTCTAGCATGTTATATGTACCATAACTTAAATTGGCTGGGCTTATGTGTCCTGCATCACTCTAAGCTGGGAGTGAGAATGGCTTGTATCCTCCTAGGTAACAAACATTGAATATGAATAATGTTTTGCCTTAACACATCATATAATATGGTGTGATGTCAATGCAAGCTTAAGTGGCTTGATATATTTGCCATTTTAAAGGTTTAACACATTTCCATGCCCTATTATTTATTTATTTACTTTAGTTGGTATTTCAAAGTATTAATTGTCTTGGTTATTTAGTCTAATGCCTATTCATGATCCAGGGAAAATCTTTCAAATGTGTCTGGTTTGAGAGACACTTCCTTTTTTTCATTATGTAATGTAGCTTTTTGTATTGCTTCAACGACGTACAGATCAAAACATTCTGCTTATAGAACAAAGGTAATTATGTCTTGATTGCAGAAATGTCAAATTTGCAGCCTATCCACACTGGTAATTGCATTGTGTAAACTTTTTTCAACTTTATGTCAAGTTGTAAGTTAGAATAGAAATCTTGTGACCAAGATTAGAGCTCTCTTTAATGAGAAATTTGGCTTAGCTCTGCCAGCAGAGCTGGATTAAGGCTTCGGGGGGCCCGGGGCACTTAAGACAGGGGGGGCCCCTATGATGTAGCATGGTTATCATTTTAGACAAATACACATGCAATACTGTGTGCACTACTGTTAGGTGCACACAGCTCTGTTTCACGAGCAGTACACGGTGAAGCGGGACATACCTCCCAACTGTCCTAAGCGAGACAGTCACCCAAATTCGGGACTGTCCCATCAGATTCAGGACAGTTGGCAGACTGTCCTACTCTCTCCTACCTGTTCTTCTCACTGTCACCACTTGTGGCTGCTGGTTTCTTTAGCTCATTTGCTAATTGTTTGAATCCTGGAATATTGGATGCCCTATTTGGGAAACAAAATGGGTACATAAAATTTAGAAAACTGCAAACAGTCCCAGTGTTAAATTAATAGCACTCACGTTTTATAATTAGTCCTTCCTCCAGCCCCCAATATTAAAATAATAATATTCACATTTGCTAAATAGATCTCTCCCTGTAACCATCCCTGACATTAGATAGCAAACACATTTAATATATAAACCTATTTCCCTCCCTCCAAACAGCCCCAACAATAATTTAAATAGCATTTACATTTAACAAATATTACCATTTCCCACAACAATTCCAGGCATTAAATAATTCATAATCACATTTAATAAATAGACTTCATTCTCCACAAACAGTCCCACAATCAATTAATACCTCACCACCCCAGCATTAAATTAAAGGTCCAATTACTCCATCTTAAATTCATAGGACCCACTATTAAATTAAATAGCCCCACCATCACCCCACAAATAAAATAGCACCCAATAATTAGCCCCCACATGCACTCCACAATTAAATTAATAGCCTACCTATATTATATTAAGACCCCCCCCCCTCCCTCCCACACTACAGTCATTTACTGGCCCCCAAAAACACACACACACACAGTGCATTAATTCACTGGCCCCCACACGCACAGTGCATTAAATCACTGGCCCCCACACGCACAGTGCATTAAATCACTGGCCCCCACACGCACAGTGCATTAAATCACTGGCCCTCACACGCACAGTGCATTAAATCACTGGCCCCCACACACACAGTGCATTAAATCACTGGCCCCCACACACACAGTGCATTAAATCACTGGCCCCCACACACACAGTGCATTAAATCACTGGCCCCCACACACACAGTGCATTAAATCACTGGCCCCCACACACACAGTGCATTAAATCACTGGCCCCCACACACACAGTGCATTAAATCACTGGCCCCCACACACACAGTGCATTAAATCACTGGCCCCCACACACACAGTGCATTAAATCACTGGCCCCCACACACACAGTGCATTAAATCACTGGCCCCCACACACACAGTGCATTAAATCACTGGCCCCCACACACACAGTGCATTAAATCACTGGCCCCCACACACACAGTGCATTAAATCACTGGCCCCCACACACACAGTGCATTAAATCACTGGCCCCCACACACACAGTGCATTAAATCACTGGCCCCCACACACACAGTGCATTAAATCACTGGCCCCCACACACACAGTGCATTAAATCACTGGCCCCCACACACACACACTGCATTCAAATGCTGACAAACGCTCGCACACATATATGCTGACCACACACACTCTGCATTAACACAACACACACTAATAACACTTACCTTCTTCCATCCGCGCCACGCACTCTCTGCAGGACTTTACACATGGGAGGGCACCTGTCATGTGGTGCACGTCCCATGTGACACGAGCTCTCAGTGATAGGCCGAATGTTTGGCCTATCACTGAGTGGAAGGGGGGATCACTTGCAACAGTCAGGGCAGCCGCCGCATCTGACAGCAACTGACAGGTGAGATCATGCGGGGGGCCCCCTTTAGGGAGAGGGGGGCCCGGGGCACGTGCCCCCCTTAATCCGGCTTTGTCTGCCAGATGCAAAAGTGGGTATAACCAATACTTCATAATGGTTTATATAGTACAGTATTACTATACGGATTAATATGGTGTACTGTAAGCAGTTTTTGTTTTGGGAATACAACATCCCATAGTACATTTCTTCCATTATTTTAAAGGGGTTGACCACTTTGGAACAGCACTTCAATTTAGGGATGCCCACTGCACAGTGTCAAGAGCCATTTATTTATTAACCATTATTTATATACACCAATTATTTATAAGCGCTTTACATAAAATATTGAATCCTTTATAACCGTCCCTGTCCTAGTGAAAGTTTTATAGTCCATATTCACTAACGCATGGATCAGTGGAGGGCTGGCAGATATTCGCCCGGGCAAGACTCGACTCAGCAGCCTACCAGGAACATTTTAAAGGGAAAAATGGAGGTGGCCCAATGACCCAACACAACGTAGCCCACTATGGAACCGGCCCGGGGAGCAGATGCCTCCCAGCCTGCCCCTGACATGGATATATACACACAAACACACTAGGGTTTATCTAATCAAATACTAATTAACCTATCTGTTTGTCTTTGGAGTGTGGGAGGAAACTGGAGCATCTGGTAGAAGTCACTTGCAAACACAGGGAAAACATACAAGCTCCACACAGATAAGGTCATGGTTGAAATCAGACCCATTACTACAGCCCTGTGAGGCAGCAGTGCTAACCACTGTGCTGTCATGTGAAGTCTTAATGTCATGTACATACTGTAGACAGGACATGTCAACAAGAATGGATTGTGACACATCAAAAAAGAGAGAAATAACAAGAAAAATATTCTTGGAACAAATGTCAATTTGATATATAGATACATTCGAAGATTGTTCTCCCAATGTGTAAGAATGTATGGCTGCACTTGAAACCAAACGCACATATGATGTATGAAGATCATCTTGTAGAGGCAAATTGTGTGTGTGTATATATATATATATATATATATATATATATATATATATATATATATATATATATATATATATATATATATATATATATATATATATATATATATATATATGTATATATATGTATATGTGTGTATATATTTATTAGTGTTAAATTAGGAAAATGTTAATTGACTTAGACACATGTTCACATATCTTGTATGTATAAAATGTAGAGAAATGTAATTACACCCTAACCCTAAAAAAATACTTTGATTGTTGCAGAGAAGGGTGAACTGTATTGCTATTTCTTTCCTTCAGCTCAGTTCAGATTGTAGATTAGTTTTACGTGGCGTTTAAAATAAGTGTTTTATTTCCTTGGATACAGTCTCCTAATTTTTGTGTCTTTTTCTTTTTTCCTCTCTCCTTCTTCTCTAGTTTTATTTGCATCTCATATACAGGTGTTAACCTTTTGTGTATCATGAATTATGTGTGATCACTGAATTAACCAAAGATTACAGCTCAGAATAGTTGTTTTAGTTTTAATTATTCTGAATAAATCATATTTTTATTTACCATGTACCAGCATAAACCTTTTCTTTATTTTGATGGTTATAATACATAAGCTTGGTTTTAATTCATTGAGCCAGAAAAGGCGCCGCCTGAATGCATGTGTTCTGTGTTCTGAAATGTATTTATTTAAATAAAGTAAAGCAAGGCATTTCTGTTTGTCATGCTTCTCGCTCGTCTCATGTTGAAGATTACATTGAAAGTTGTCTGTGTAGGGCAACATTTTAATACAGAGCAAAAGGAACAATGAGATATGACTCATAGTCACAGAATGTATTATGAAGAAATAACCTGCAATGCACAGGGATTGTATTTGAATCTGCTATGGAAGGGCACAGCGTTTACTGCAATCGCTGCTTCTTTGTTCATTTGTGTCTGAAACTTTGAATTAAAGATCAAGACAGTAGCTCCATGTTTATTGCTAACAATGCTTTTTAAACAGTCAGTGGTTCTGCGGGAAACAGGCTTTCTACTGCAGAACCCTGAACTCTGAAATGTTGACTAAACTTACCAAGTCAATTTTATCATTTCATTTCAAAATTACAAAGTCACAATATTTTTAGACATCCTAAATATAAAATCAATGCTGTTTTATATTGTAGGCACTCGTAAGCATAGCAACTTTGAAGATACAGATTATTAAGGAACCAGATTAGGTTTATGCTCCAGAAGCCTTTGATAACATAGCCCTGTAAAAAAAAAAAAAAAAAAAAAAAAAATTATTGAAAGAGGCAAAGCTCGACTTCATATTTACACATAGGCTGTAACGATGCAACATTGATTCATTGTTGAGTAGAAATAAACTATTCGTCCTTTTTCTGGAAACTGCTATAGATGGGTACTTTAGCTGCCTAATGGTATATTCAGCCCTGCTGAAAATAAATATTAATCCTTTGTCTCACACTACAAATCAAATTAGTACAAAATGACTACCAATTTATGAAACCATAACAAACCAATTAGGGGAGTATTCAATTGTTAGGAAATCCCGCCGCGTAAAAACTACTACCGTTATTACGGTAGTAGTTAGCCGGATTTCAGCTCGCGGTTTAGGGAGCTGCGAGCTGAAATGCAGCGAGAAAATTACCGTGACAATGGTAATAGTGCGCGGAGCACGAGATTTTCGGCGTTTCCGCTGACAATTGAATACCCCCCTTAGTGTAAGACTATTAGTCTAGAGCAGTGATACGCAACCTGATGGACTTCAGGGGCTGCATGGCAAAAGGGCCACACATCACCCTTAATCTCACTACTAAGTTAAAACAATACATTTAGTCGAATAAAGAGACACCTATCTGTAATAACATAACAGCAGGCATTATAAACAAGTCTGACACGTGTTGCACACAAATGTGACAATAAAGCAGAGTTGGAGGCCACGTGTTAAGGCTACGAGGGTCATGTGGCCATAGGGCCACCTGTTGCCCTTCGCTGGTCTAGAGATTTACATTGCGGCATGAATAGAAAATTGTGAAAAAGATAACCTATGGTTCTGTCCTGGGACCTGTGCTCTTTATTTTGTTTATAATTTACATCAACATTGGTTTTAAAACTATTGTTCTGTGTTAGTGAACACACAGTCGTGTAGCTTAATAGAGTGTATACAATATATGCTATACTTACAGGGGGGATACATTGGGAGATTGAGCTTCACCTGTAATGTTGCTGTTCACTGTGGCTAAATGTAAGTTTATGCATGTAAGTATTAAGAATATGAATGTTATTTACACTATCCCTGGGACATTTGTTGAATGAACCCGTAATGGAGAAGGATCATAGACTTTTTAAAGAACATGTAGTTCCAGCTTGCAGCAGTATCTGTGTATGAAATTTTATTGAAAGGGAAAGACTTGGGAGAAAAGTTCCTTTTTTTTTTTTAAATAAAACACAGGTGAGGGCTAACTTGAATATGCAGTATAGTCAATATCCTAGAATTGGAGACATTGCTGGGAAGGGCCACATATTTATAAGTGTTATGGAAAATATTCATTATGATGAAAGACTGTCTGATCTAGATTTAGTTACACTAAAATATAAATATGTAATGGGGACTTATATTTAAATACATTCATAGCCTCTACAGAAAACTCTCCTATTCAGAATCACATCTCTGTGGAGAACATAGACATATAATTTGAAGAAAACAGATGCAATCTCATAGGAATTGGTACTGCAAACACTGTAGATTAGGATCAAGTGAGAATTAGAGGTCTCCCTAGAAAAATGTAAAATACAAAATTCCTGCCATTCTCATATACACATATGTTTACACAGGGAGTAATATATCTTTGTTAGTATGGAGTTATTTTTTTTCTTCTGTCTTATAACAAATTGTTCTTTGATTTATTGTAAGCTTTTTGCATTGTTTTCCTGGGTCAGATGACTAGGAATTTTTGGAATGAACAATTGAACTAATTATGTAGCAAACAGTGCTTGTCTCTGACACAAGCATTCATAATACTCTGATTGTTGTTAACATGCTGTATGCATTGATATTTTGAAACTGCACTCCTCAGGTTACTGAACTGTGCTGAATATAATTTGGATAAGTTCATGGGTATTGATGGCATGATCAAATCAGAAAGGAGTACAAGGTAGTGTGGAGAGAAGGTAACTGAAGTAATGATGCTCTGGGCATTTGAGGCATAATAAAAGACAACGGCTGAGGCGCAAGAAGTAATGGGGAGATAGCAAAAGAGTTACTTGGAGCAAAGGGTAAGGCTAAGTACACACTGAAGAATTTTCCCAACAATCGGCAACGATTGTCCAGTCGGTCGGTCGATTCATGCATACATCCTATACACGTTGAAAATGATTTTTGCAAGACCAGCTGCCTGGCAGCGATGTTTGCCAGGAATAACATCTGCTCAAAAGATTGTGATTCTGTACACACTGAAACAATATATGGGCTCCCTGCAGCGATATGCAGAAGAAATTTAATAAAGGGCTGAACATCACCGGCAAAACACTCCCACAAACTCAGATTCAGGATAAGAAAACACATCATTGCCATTCATTCTATAGCACATCTTTGTATACAGTGTACGCTCGTTCGCAACTACACATTAGCGATTTATTTTGGTATAATGGTTACTGTTGAGTTACAGCAAGCTTGTGGTCTTTTGTTACTCGTTCTAGCAAGAAGACTGCAAGTACAGACCTGGAGGGAAAGATGCAGAAAGAATCGGTCTTGTTGGACCAAAGAATGGTTCCAGAAGAGAGACTCATTTTTTTCATATGCTCCTGCTACAGGAGATACGGGACAATAACCCTGATGACTGATTTTACAGAATTAAGGGCAAACATCAATGATGTTAAGAAAAAATTCAAGAAACTGGAGAAAAGTTTCCTGGGGGTAAATGTATCAAATAGCGATTTTTTTAAATCGCTGATATCCGGCAACTTTGCTTGGTGAATTTAAAGAATCAGTGGCTTTAAAAGCAAAAATTCTCTCAACATTCACAGGCAGAGAGAGAGACTAGGGTTAATTTTTGATAGCAGCCAATTAACCTACTAGTATGTTTTATGGCATGTGGGAGGAAACTGGGGAACCCGGAGGAAACCCTTACAAACACGAGGAGAGCATACATGGTCGAGAATCAAACTCATGACCCCAGTGCTGTGAGGCAGAAGTGCTAACCACTAAGCCAATGTGCTGCCCACGCTTAGTAGAGCAGATGGAGTGGGGTTCACTATGGTGCAGAGGTCTGAGAAATGCTGAGGCCAGTATGGCGCAGAGGGCTAGATGAGACTAAGTCGTGTAGGGGCCTGGATGATACAGAGTCTAAGATGATGCAGGGGCCTAGACAGTGCAGATGGTTCAAATGCCTAGATGAGATAGAGGCAAAGACATTGTTGGGGGGATCAGAAAGGGATGGGGGTAGAAAGGGGAGGGGAGCATAGGATTGCAGAGAAGATTGGAGAGGGGAACAACACATGTAGGAGACAAGGGTAAGGAGGGTGTTCATGATGTGGGCAGAGAAAGTGAAGGGGCAGTGAGACATAGTGAGGCAGAATATTAGATGGGAGAGAGAGAGGACAAATTGAAGAGACGGAAGGAATAATGGGAGGTAATAGGATGGAACAAGAGGTATATGAGGCTGGAGAGAGCAAAGCTTAACAAAGACAAAAGATTAGAGGTTGTAAAAAAGTATGACTGATATAGTATAGCATTGAGAGGGCAGCTGTGAAGGTGGAAAGGGAGGCTTTTTATTTTCAACAGACATTTGTAATATAAAAAAGTACAAACAGAAGAAATAGAATATAAAATATCCATTTTTTTTTTTAGAAAAATAAGACAAACATATTAGCAGAATCATCTAGAACAAATAGATAATGATGTATGTCTGAGGGGGAGTGATTGCTATAGGAAAAGAAAACTAAGGAATTTGAAGTTGGTGCATATGCAAGAATACAGTATTATGGAGATGGGGTGTGGTAGAGCTATTATTATGCGGAATATTCATGAGATGGCAGATGGTCCAGAGGTTGTTGGTGGGGTGCTCTTGTCAAATCCGGCTGTTTTGTCATGTTGGTTGGAAAAACCAAGATAAATCTTGAATCCAGCCAATTATCTACACACACAACCCTCCCCTCTAACCCTACTCTCTCTACCCCTTGACCCCTTCTACACTACATTTTCTCATGGTGTCATTCTGTAGACAATTAGATTTACTTGTATGTTTATTTTTTGCTAAAGAACATTATTTAAGATTCAAGGGATGGAGAAGGCATAATTATGGTTGTTTGTTGCATTTTTCTCCCACGAAAAGTTCTATACGTTCAATGACTTTTGCACCTTCCAGACACCTTTTATACTGAAAAGTGCGTTTATAGACAAATTTGTTTAATATATTAAATTTAAATGTACCATAGCGACACGTGTCATAAATACAGTCCCAATGTCCACTGTGATTGTTACTTTATTTAAAACATGAATGAGGCTCGTAAAAGCAGTGTTTTAGACAGGGTCTTGATATACAGCAGTGAAATGCGTGTCTGTTAGTGCTGTCTTTTGGCAGCAATTTCAGGGGTATTCTTCCTCTGCACTTCAGTTATTAAGATTAATGGAAATTATCCCAGGATCCTCCTAATCAAATTATATTCGACTATTGATGGGGCATAGAAGCCTTTCGTGGATCACCTGATCATTTTAATCCACAGAGGCCGATTTTGGTATAGTGATATTAAAAAGCTAATGATAAGAGACTGTTCAGTCATTGGGAATTTCACTTTATTACTTATATAAACAACACTGTTATATTAGGTGAAATTCAATCATTTCTAGGGGCAGATCGTACAGCTGCAGTATTATCAGAATAAATCCTCAACCATCTAGGAAAATGTGGTAAAGGAGAGCAATTTAATAGTATATCTAATGAAGGGAGCAATAATCTGAGACCTCTGAGTCAGCCACAAAATAAACTGCAACAGCATAATTTAAGTTTATATAACTCTGAGAGGTATAGAGCACCACTGCAGATTTACAAATATTATAGTGCAGAGGATTATCTTTTGAAATATCATTATAATTTGGTATGTCGGATACATTATTATAAATATCATAGAAATACATCAATGTGATGATTGTAATTCACATTTTCCTATCTCTTTTTACATGTCTCTTGTTTTTTAATATTTCATTAATTTTAAAGGGAGTTATCTTACAGAAGTAAAATTGGATTATAGTTTTAATATGGAGTTAATAAAGTTTGTGATTTAAATAATTAATTTGTTTAGAGTATGCAACTAGAAGATTGCCTCTTTTTTTTTTTTTTTTTTGTCACTGATCTAAGTATTTATTACTTATCAGTTGAAGCACCCCCTGAGCAAATGGATTCATATTTTAAAATTATTGGATAAATCAGGGATGACATACTATTCACATTAAATAGTTGGTGAAAGTGGAATTTTCATCTGTCGCATGTCTCCGATTATGTATAATAGGCTAAGTAAAGTCATGTCACATTTTTTAAAATTATTTGTTATGTACATTCTTTTCTTAATATTTACATTAGGCTAAAATAAAGGGTTAGAGTGCATTTACTAATGTAGCACTCACAAGAATACTTAATACTTTATTCCTCTCCAAATTAAATTTCTTGAAATCATACTCCACATATTAAAACAATGTCAATTGCTTACCCACTAACCATTCTTGCATCCATGTTATATAATTGTATCTTGCAGTAATATTGAGAACATGAGGCAGCAGCTGGAAAGGATAGGCCTGTCGTTTAGCTGGGATAGGGTAAGTGAAGAGCATTGATTTTTCATTTTAGTATCGTGTCATCACTGTGTGCAACTTACTGTTTTGAGCTTCTTGCCATTTATGCAGGGGAAATGCAGGATTTCTAGAAAAAATGCTTGATTTGGAAGCAAAGCAAAAAATGCCATAATAATTGAATTGGAAAAGTATAATGTAAATAAATGTCATAATATATATTACATTTTAAAAAATGAGGCATAAAGAAAATCATATATTAACAAGCAGGATCACCCGGCATTGCGCAGGTCCGATTTGTAACGTGTAGCAGTTATTACATATTCGCAAATTGTTTGGTAAATAGACCAAAATTGCTATTTAGAAAATAAGATTTGTTGCTTTGTCGCATTGCCGTTATGTCGTGTTCTGAGGTGTGTGTATATATATATATATATATATATATATATATATATATATATATATATATATATATATATATATATATATATATATATATGAGAGAGAGAGAGATAGATATAGAGAGAGAGATAGATGTACATAGATATAGATGTAGATATATAACGTAAGAACAGTACATAGATATGTATAACAGTATATAGAAACGTAAGACCAGTACACTAGAGCTAACAAATAAGTAAGAACAAGAATTATGGCAATTTTGTTGAAGCCAAAGTTTATTATAAAAAGGCCGATCCCTAGAAAAATGAGACTTTGACAACAGACAAAATGTTACAGGTTTCAATGCAGACACTAACTGGGAGGGTCCTAGAAGTTTTATCCTCCTTTTAACCCTGCAGCAATGCTGAGATTCCAATGTATGGGTTTTTTTTAATAATGGGACCCCCCCCCCCCCCCCATCCTGCCCTAAGAGCACTCCTGTTATGTTATCAGTTTAAAATATATCAGCAGCATCAGATATTTATGTATCGCCAGTAATTCTGCAGCACTGTACAGAGAAATCACTCACATCAATCAATATCACAAACATTGTAGGAGTCTTTCATTATTTTAGTATTCGGAGTGTTGCATGAAAGGAAGACGTTTTAAAATGCAAGCTAGAAGTAAATATTTATTTGACTTTACATTGAATTGCTGATGTTGTACAGCTAAAACATTGTTGGAAATGGGCTCAACAATGTGTTGAAAGTGTAGGATGAAAACATTTCGCCCAATGCTGCATAGTTGCTACAGTTTAGCTGGTGGTGGATCTCTACTTCAGATAGATCAATCCATCTAGTCCCTCTGATTCTCGTTTGCTGTTATGTTTGGCAGCTGCATTTTTACTTATGGAACGATTCCAGCACTTACCTAGTCTTGTGACATGGAACATTATTATTATTAGTTTTTTTTCTTCAAAAAGTCCATTTGCATGTGTACAGACTGCTACCTGATAGACTTCAGTATTCACATATCCTGTGGCATTGAAACTTTGCTCTACTCTTATCAGGAGACTCAATTTGTCCAACCCCACACCATTATTATGCTTCCACAATCTGCATACATTGTTGACCTCTATCTGTATGGATCTATGCACTTCCATCAGCTCTATACTGCGGAAGCAAGTAGTGTTTTTCTCACTGAGAGGAGTGGAATTCAGTGGTGATTGGCTGTCATATGCCATTAGTACCCTGCTGTGCATGGCAGATTCTAACACCATTAGTGCATGAAAAGCCCAACAGTGTTGTTGTTTCTGGTGCATTCACGTCTGTGGGCCTTTTGCCATTTACTTTGCCGAGTCACTTAAATATTTTGCCTTGCCCATTTTCCCTCTCAACACACAAATGATCTATTGATACATCTGTACCCGCTTTAAATGCCTACACATATGAAGTGAACACTGAAATGACAGGTGTGATAAATCAGTGTATAATGTTATTTCTACAAACTTTTGCTCGCTTGGTGTGCTAAATGTCTTCACCTAGGTTAAACCTTTTCTATAAGCTGGAAAATAATCACTTATTTTTTATTTTGTGTTGCTTACTTTAATAAAGACTTGCTTTAATAATAGGCTGGGTGAAAAGCATATTTTAACACTCACAACTAAACATTAAGGGCCGGAGTTATTGAGGAGAGCCAAGCATAAAAAAAGGAGTATCTTTGCACCTGGGCACAACCATGTTGCATTGGAGGAGGAGGAGGAGGTAAATTTAAAATGTGGGGACAGATTTATAGTTGGGGTAGGGCATGTCTTAGATCATTTTTAATTTCAGTGTAAACATAAAGCTATCAAGTATTTGTGCTATTTGTTTTTTTGTTGTTTTTTTGTTGTTTTTTTTGGCTTTGCTCTCCTTAATGACTCGGGCCCTATGTTTGAATTTCATATGTAACATTTTCCCTGTACAATCCTCCGGAGGTTCAATATGAAGTCTGATGTGCCCTGTGTAAACGTGTTCCCCATAAGCACAAATGTGTATAGTAATGCTCATAGTTTGCTACCCTTTTGCTTATACATTTTGTGAATGTTACGAACAGCACTTTCATAGAGAGCAACTTGCATTTTACATTTACCAGTCCTATAAAGATGTTCTATCGTACAGTAAACATTTGTTTTTTACTAATGTGCCCCTCCCCTAGCCTTCCTCTTACAGCAGGGCCAAGCGGGAGGACAAGTCAAAACCCGCTTGTGATTGGTCTTCCCACTCAGACACCGTTTCTGCTAAGTTGGTTGGCTTTATTGTAGCTCCACTGGGCTCTCCCTATGAGGACGGACATTTTATTAAAATACGTTACCTAGGTGGCAGTACAGCAATAAGGTGTGTAGTGCCGAAGTAGCTATTATATTTAGCTGATCCATCTGTCTGTATGTACGTTTTAAAATATGTTGAGAAGTTTTAGCGTAAATCCTTTTGAAAGATTTTCACACTGGAATACAGAACAAAGTCAATGAAGGCATTGTGTATGAGGTCATGAAAAAACATTGTGTTTTTAGATGTGCATACTACTTAGGCAGAGATTGCTTTCTCAATCATCACTTTTTTAATGGATGTAATGGTATGGGTTAAACCTTCAAACTGCCATGTTTTCTTTACAACACACCACTGTGTTATAACACAATCTAGCCTGACCTGTCTCTATTGTCCACCACAAATGTCACTGCGTACAGTGGATCCGCAAAAACTGTTTCGAAGTACATCTTGCAATCGATTTATTCTTCTATCACAGCGTGATTTCAGCAACATCCTTGTCCCTCATACAATGACAATATGTTGTTATACTGCCTGTGTTATTAGCTTTACATTGCAGAAACCGCAAGCAAAATCCGCTTTTTGTAGTCTCTCAGGAGCTAGAAATAGAACATCCTATCAGTAACAGGAATTCTGTTGTTAAGAGTTCACGTTGTATAATGTGTATCCCAACAGTAATACTTCTTGACACACATGGTGAGGGGAGATGTAGTTGTCAGCATGTATGTAAAGCATCTGCCAATCTAACTTGGAGCACAGGTTTGTTTTCTAGTGATTTGTAAATAAGGAACAACAGTATTTGCATACAAAATGTATCTAGTTCTGCAAAATATCTTCAGCTCAGTATTCTACTTATATGCATACAAACGCGTGTTTTTGCAAGCTAAAGATAGGATTATACGAACTATCTCCAGAAATGGGAGAGCAAGTTTTTGTTTTCCAATGTGACTTATAAGGATTTTTATATTAAATATACCTGCAATATTTTATTAGTGACCAAAAGGACCAAACTTCTGTTTGCTGCATATGTAGATAGATAGGTGACCGTACCATACAGCATGCCAGTGCATGATAGATTGTGAAAGAACCAGGAGAAGCTTAAGAAATGTATGTATTTTGTTCTCTGAAAGGAAAATTGGATGCTTGGAATTGATTGTAGGCAAATGCTTGATTACCAACAGGGGCCCCTGATGTTAATTCCAGTTGTGCAAATACAACACCTTATTGTATATACAAAGCCATAAAAGCTTTTTTTTTAATAATAATAAGGTTCAAATCTGTTGTAACTGTTAGCAATCAGTCTAAAGCTTTGATCAGTAAAGTGCACTTTAGAATTAAGTAAGCCTTGAAAGTAAACCCATCAACAGGATACTGACGACTACAAAGAAAAAACAACTACCTTCTTTAGGTGAAATCAGTCAAGTTTTAGCTGAAATTCTGATTTTATCAAACCCTTATACCTTCACATCCTATGTGTTGAAAACCCATGCTCTATACATTGTATTATGAATATGTATGTACAGAGTTTCTGTATATGTACAATTATTAGGGTCAGTAGGTTATCCGCAGTGATATCTGTTCTCGCCAGTCTTGCCACCCCCCACCTGTCCTCTCTGTCACTCGCTCTTCCACCCTTGGCTCCTACCCTCCTGTAACTGTGCCTGAGATCCCCTCTCTCTCTTCTCTCCTCCTCTTCTTCTACAAACTGTCCTCTCGATCCTGTCCCCTCCAAGTTCCTCTGCTTCCTCTCTTCCAATGCCCTTGTTCACTTCTTTAACCTCTCTCTCTCCACTGGTTTCTTCCCCTCAGCCTTCAAGCAAGCTCTCATCTCCCCTATTCATCCATCGACCCTTCGTCTCTCTTCAACTATCGCCTCATATCTCTGCTTCTTTTGACTTCTAAAATTTGACTTGTCTTCAATTGTCTGACGACTCTCTATTTTTCCCATTCTCTTTTTGACCCTCTCCAGTCTGGCTTCCATCCCCTTCAGTCATCTTAAACTGCCCGCAGTAAAGTAACAAATCACTTACTCTCAGCTAAGTCCAAAGGTCATTTCTCC
>JAVHZZ010000005.1:88530654-88558154 GCA_036250195.1 Mixophyes australis
CAACCTTTTTGTCACAAGCTGAAATACCAAATGACATTGGTGTCCCTAAACACTGTCCAACTAGCACAGCAAATAGAAACTGAGCTGTTTTCCTGCAGTGTTTGTTAGAATTGTATTCACTTTATAGAGTTGCATCTTTCTACCTCGTATAACTGCATTTTCAAATACTAAAACATAATAGATAACTGTTTGATGTATATGTTTATGTACATTATATTTAAATATTTGTTTCTTCTACTTTTCAGGAAATTACCACTTGTTCAGAAGATTATTATAAATGGACACAGTATTTGTTTGTTAAGATGTATGAATGCGGACTTGTTTACCAGAAAGAGGTAAGTAATGTGCACCCATGCTTGTGTGTGTGCTGCTTACAGGGTTTGTTTTTTTTAATGATAATGTAGGAGCCGCCACGAGCAGATTTACGAGTCTGGTTGCCCCAATGCTGATAAGGGCATGTAGAACAGTTCATTAGCCATAGGGCACACTTAAGTTGCTGTACTCTTAAATTAAAATGAACCAGGGAGCCCACAGCACCATTTCCGTTTCTTCCCAATTTGTGTTTATTGGGTCCCTTGGTGTGGGTCTAATTAATACTGTATAAAATTAAAATAATCCCATACCTTTGATTTTCATATACAAAACTAGGACACAAAGAATGATCTTACAAATGGTTTCTGTTTGTCTGTCATTGAATCTACATACTAGGTGAGGCTTCACAAACTACTTTCAGAAGCAGCATTGACATAGTATATGGGTCCTATTGCCATCTTAAATTACTAATACATCATTAGCTGAAATGTTTTAATGACGACTTAATTATAAAAAAAAAATCTCCATTGTTTTTAGTAAAAAATAATGGGAGTGTGCAAATGACAACATTAATATAAATCTACCTTCCTTGCTAATTTTTAGCTCTACTCTCAGAATGCAAGAGCTGCTATAATACAGGGTATCCCTCCCTGGACAAAGATAAATGTAATTTGAAAATGATGCGCTCAATTGCCTTCGATAAATCATATACATATAGTGTGAAGGGAATGGGGGATGAATATATATATATATATCAGAGGGGAGTATGTATATTCCGAGGTGGCAATGGGAGGGGGTATGATGGGGAGAAAATACCAGATGGTGAGTCTCTAATTTTGACCTATGATATATCACTATTCAAGGTGATTACCTAATTATTTATGTAATTATTTATTACATAGACAATGGCACAACAATTGGAATGACCTCCAATTCATTAGTTAAAAACACTCCCCAACATAGGGCATATTAAAACCAAAAATTACAATACACACCTATTGAAAGGAAGTCAATTAGGAAGTGGAATACATGATCAAAAACAACGGATGTCTGTGATCTGCATATCTTAAGCAGGTCTAGTCACAAAAGGGTTTGCTTAACCTAATTACCTCCTACTGGGCTAATTGTTTCCTTTTTAAAAACATTTGGTCAAACATTTATCTGAGTTGAAAATTAGGTTCATTTATGTATCAATGCAATATTTTATTTGGGCCCTGGCATTTAATATTCTTATTTCATCATATCAGATTTATGCTCTTATCCTGACAGGGTTCTATTATCCATGCTATTCTATTTTATGGTATGTATTGTAATTCTTGGTTTTAATGTGCCCTATGTTGGGAAGTGTTTTTAACTAATGAACTGGAGGTCATTCCAATTGTTTTGCGCATTGTCTATGTAATAATAAACCATCTTTTAGGTAATCACCTTGAATAGTGATATATCGTAGGTTAACATTAGAGACTCACCACCTAGTATTGGGGGTTTCCCTCCCCATCATACCCCCCTCCCCCCCTCCCATTGCCACTTTTGAATATAAATATTCCCCTCTGCTATATATTTTCATCCCCCATTCCCTTCACACTAAATGTATATGATTTATCGAAGGCAATTGAGCACATCATTTCCAAATTACAAATAAATGACTGGAGGAAATTACTGTAGGAATAAACAGGACCTTAGAAACTTGGCAGAAATGAGTCACATTAATGGATACTTAGAGAGGAGTGATAGAAGTGTATGAGGAGGTGAGAGTGATGAGAGCTAAGAAAGACCATAGTATGACAGACAGAAGTGGACACAAACTAAACAAAAAAGAGCAGGCATGGACACAAGGAAAGATGAGTAAGAGGAGTAGATAAGGACGGAAAAAAGTAATTGGAGTGTAGACCTTACAAACAAAACAGGACTCAGACAAGTGATGGTGGTGAATAAGGGTAATGGAGATTGTTAAAAGTAGACTTGCACAAAGAAGATTGTCCATGACAAAAAAAAAGTGACAGGAGCAGTCAAGTGCAAACAAGAGATGTCATTACTGAACAAAAATGTAAGAACAGTGGCAAGGGCCAGTCATAGAGGAAATATGGGAGAGGACAGGGCAGAGAAGAGTGATGGGTTTGAATTAGGAGAGAAAAAAGGGTACAATAGGGGAGTGAATACTGATAGAAGGGTCTTGAGATTGAAGAAGGAAGATGGAAGTGGGTGAGAAGTGTTCAGAGAGGATAGACAAAGGAGAGTTGGAAGTGGACCCATGCAGAACGGTGTGAAAAGGAGTGATGGACCCATACAGAACGGTGTGAAAAGGAGTGATGGACCCATACAGAACGGTGTGAAAAGGAGTGATGGACCCATACAGAACGGTGTGAAAAGGAGTGATAGACCCATACAGAACGGTGTGAAAAGGAGTGATAGACCCATACAGAACGGTGTGAAAAGGAGTGATGGACCCATACAGAACGGTGTGAAAAGGAGTGATAGACCCATACAGAACGGTGTGAAAAGGAGTGATGGACCCATACAGAATGGTGTGAAAAGGAGTGATAGGAGTGAACCCCGGGAAGATAGACTCTTAGTGAAGAAAGTGACTGGTGGTGGCAGCGGGCAACAACAGAAATATTACGTTTTGGGTTTTTTTAACTGAAAGAGTTTTTATTAAGGTTTTATAGAAATTGTAAGTAAAATGGTAAAGAAATAAACGGGGAAGGATATATTACAAGGGAAGGGAAGGCGGGGTTTTGTGATGAGCAGCCATATTATCATTATTTCTTTCTTTTCTCTAGTAAATGCTCTTTGGAATTGTTTTAGGATCTTCCAATATATATGTAAAATAAATAAATTGTTAATACAAATATGTTTTTAAGATATTTGAGTCAGTATGTGTTCCTCAGATGAGATCATGAAAGATGCTCTTTTAGATAAACCATAGCACTCGTTTGATATGAAAATGAATAAGCATGTGTAAAAACTAAATCCAGAAGTCCGCTGATTACAGTATTTTAATTTCACTGGAAATCGTATTAGCAGCTTTCTTGCCTGTCATAAGAGTTTTAGCTCACAAGAGATTTGTATCAACTTTTGCACATACTTCTGTTTACTATGTTGTGACAACAGTGCTTTAGCAGTTGCCTGTTTGTCTATGTTTCAAAAAAGAACATTACTGGCCAGCACAGAACACTTAGATGAATCATAGCAATTCTCATTCTGTTGCTGGCATTCTGATTGAATGAGCCCAGGAGAACATTTGTTCTTCTCGCTATTATTATATTTGAAAGCTGGCTGCTTATCAGAGCTTTGTGTTCTTTTTGCAGTTAATTAAAGGAGTTGTTGCAGGTTTGTATTTTAGTTTGTTCCCCCTTTTACTGTTTATTGTTTTGGGAACTGATTGAGATTTAATATCATCACAGATTTAAGTGGTTATATATGTCACATATGTCAAAGTGCACAAATTACAGTTATCAGTAATTGCAGCAGTTATTAACATTACATTTCCACTAAACCTGAAGGCTGAAGTTCACTAGAGGTACTACGCTCTAATTTATGATATTAATTGCATGTGATCATTCAGAGCCAATGTACTGGAAGCTGACATACTTCCTGCAGCTTCATAAGACCACAGGAAGTTTCTCACCAGCACAGTGAGCATGTTACAATCATTAAACGATATGTTCATTATAACAGGAATATTTGTATTTATAAGGAATTTGGCTATCTTGCAGATGTGTAAAACGTGAATCCAGAGGTAATTATATAGTTTTAACACACAGTAGATACGACCTACATATGTGCTTTCTATTCAGATTCTGTTTAATATGTTGTATTTATATGACAAGTCTGCTACCATAGGGAGAAATGTATTAAAGTGACAACGGGTTAATTTTACATTTCCATAAACGTGACATTATTATATTTTCTATATGTCTTTACAGTATCCCAAAGTTCTTGCTACAAAGTTTTACATTCAGAAGTTAATTTTAAAGCTCTGTGAATGAAATGGACTTTAATCATGTTTGTGAGCAAATTGTCCAAACACGCCTTGCATATACTTCAACTTATATGCTGCCTGAGCATGATATAACCAGCGGAATACATAGTCTCATATTCTGTCCTGAAAACTGTTCATTGTACATTATTCCTAGCTTCTGCTGCAGAGTGCCTTGTGTGGCAATAGTATTCCTCATATCTCTCTAGTAAGCAGTTATTTTTCGCCCTTCTGCATCCATGTGGCTACAATGATTTTCATGATTGAAGTAAACCTATTACCGCTACGTAAATCTACATTGATGGATTTAAAGCAGAACATTTTTCTAATTTTGTCAAATAAGATTTTGTCCTTAAATATAAAATACGATTTTGTGTGAAATTAACTGTTCTAATAAAATTTCTAAGCTTTTGCAAAGAAAAAAAATAAATTCCTAAGACAAAAATATATTTTTTTTTTATTTAACAGGAACCAGGTACAATATTCAATTACCAGTAGTTAGTACAGTATGATTATTATTAGTTTTATCTTCCACAGTGCCGTACATATGGGGTTAGAACGTAAAACAAAATTATAAGACTACATATATACATACAGATAAGCAGAATAATAAATGCATGAATGAAATTAATAGAACAAATAGCATGGCATACAAAAACAATTCAGCATAAGACCAGACAGGGACAGAGAGGACGCTGGAGAGTGGGCAGACATGAGGTATAGCGTAGAGAACCCTGCCTATGAAACTTTTCATTCTAACAATAGTACAAAATGGGAACAATAGGCATAGTGAGGTTCACTATGGTACCTTGGTGTGCAAGACATGTTGTAAAGCATAGTAGATGGGGCCTATGTGGTACAGTCCTGGAGGGTCCAGATGGTGTAGAGACCTATTTGGGTAACATCCTGGATAGTGTATATGTAGTGTAGAAGCCCAGATGATGGCAAGAAAGGCATTGCAGTAGTATGTAATGTAATGTAACAATGTAATCAGTAATACAGTAAGGGGTAAAACAACAGCAAGGCAATATTTTGGCACAGTAACATTATGGTAGAGCAATACAATGGCAGAAACAATGCAGTACAATAAAGTTAGAGTTAAGAGCAGTAAATACAAAGGCAATGGGAAAATAGTGTTGGAGGGGGAATTTGTGACTGGAGAGCCATGAAGGGACAGGGCAGGAGTGACGTAATTAGAAATAAAAAAGTTGCACGTATGTGAAGCACAAATTATAATGATCAAACCTAATCCAAGGTTTTACAATTTTCTTATTAGAGCAACAAGAATGCATGGGAAAAAAAAACCTGAAAATAATTCATGGAGTAGGGAGGGAATGAGGAACATGGAGGTTGAAGGGGTGGTTGCCAACTTAATACTCTATTATGTATGGGTAATGGAGGGCATATTGGGAGCTTTCTCCTGGCCATGACCTAATGTTTATACATTGAGGTCCCTGACCTTGTCCCAGTAAGTTGATGTTTTTGCGCAAGTCCACCAAATATGGTGGAACTTAACTCTCTGACCACATTTCCTCCATTCCAGTTTAGAGTGGTGGAGGGAAACATAATAAGCATTTTCTTTAATCAGGTTTGGTATTGAGGCCAGCTGATGTCCATTCCCTAATTGTTTCCCAGTGATCTTTGTCAGTGGGGAGGTCATAGGTGTGAAGCGTCTGACAGTCAGAGTTAATACTAGCGAAGAAGCCTGGGAAATTTTCAGCATACAGAGACTCGTAGGAGTACATAATATAGACCCTCAAATATATGACCCTTTTCTTCTGACATTTAATGTCCATGTGAGAGGTGAAGTTCTTCCACTTGTTGGAGGGGGCGTTTAGTAATATTGCCTCTGACTTTGAATAATGAATTTTATATAGTTAAAGTGTACCGCATGCTACCATCAGCTTCAGACTATTGGGAGGGATACGTTAGTTTGTTTAAAGGTTAACAGGACATAATCAGCAAAAAGTGATATCTTACTCTGCAGTCCCCCAACCCCACTTCCTATATGCCTGGGGAGGCACTAATGGTTGCCGCTAAAGGTTCTTTTACTAACACAATGATTGGGCGGGAGGGGAGCGGACATCCCTGCCTTGTACCATTCTTTATAGTGATAAGTCCAAGGGGACAATGTTGATCATGACTCTGGCGGAAGGATAAATGTTAGAGAGCCTTGATTGCTGTGAGAAAGCTTCCAGACAGTTCAAAATATTACAAGGTTTGGATCATGTATTGCCAAGTCGTCCTGTCTAAAGGGCTGTCAGAATCTTGGTGTAGCGCTTAATGTAATTATTTAATAAGGAGATAGGGCGGTAACTGTTGTAGGTGTTTGTGTTGTTAATGTGCGTATCGTCGCTAACCAATAACGATTGTCGAACCTCGATTTGTGTTTCCAAAGCACAAAGATTTATTCGCAATAAGTGGAAAAATATGCTCAAGCGAAGTAATAGTAAATACAGCCGTTACTTATCGCAGGCGCTCTGGATCCAGTGCAGTCATTCAATCCTGAAGTCTGGGGACAAGATGTCTGCACTCTGGATCACAAGCTGCTGCTTATATACACAACCAAATACAGTAATACAATGAAGATGGTATGGCTTGCATCTATTGGTCCGGGTCTCAGGAATGTCCAAGGGGTCGTCAATCATTGGCTGGTTCATCCTAAGGAATCCAAAGGAGGGGGTCATCTCTGCAGGGGGTATGCTCTGCTCTTCCCGCCAGGATTCCTTAGTCTTAAGTAGTTCATAATTCCCTATCATTCATAACTTGCGTATGCACTCTGCGATTCCCTCGCAGAGTGAACCAAACAGTAGGATATGTAACAAGGTTCATTATGATACCACTCATGATATTATTCCTTTAACCCGTTCCGTGTATTTCACTAATATGCATGTAACTCTGATATAACATATAAATACTACTATATTTCGACATAACTGACTATGTGTTGCAACTACCATTAATGTGTACTATTTTATAAGTATGCGTGTTTGTGCGAATGTATGGTAAAAGACCAATTACTGTTGCTGCCACGTGTAGTGGATGCGTACGCCCTTTCACGCCGTAGCGTGCCCTTGTACGTCGATGCGTACCGTACGCATCTTTTCAAACAAAGACAACCAAGTTTGCTAGACTTTAATTGAAATGACTTTATCCAATTTACTGACTTCGACAGTTCCACCCTTTGATAGTGTAATAAACTATCACCCAATCACCGTTTCAAGTTCAGGATTGTACAATACTTCTCCACAGACCATGATCTCGGTATCTGGTACCACCCTTTCAGTCTCTTTCTCAGTGTTACTCTTATGAGACCGTTTTCCACACTTCAACACAGTAGGAACACATTTGACAACTAAACCAATTGCTAAGATGACACCCAGTATAAGGAGAAGGAGCTTACCTACACTCGCAATCATTTCCTGTACCCACTCCCCCAGACCGGAGAACCATTTTGCTGGGTTCAACCATGAGAACCAACCCGCCACCTTTTCCCCGACCTCATATAACGAAGAATTATGGCTCTTTCGAAATTCCCATTTCAGCTGCAAAATTTCATCCATCTTCCGGTCTATAACCTCTTTAGGGTCTTCCGTATTATTTGTAATGTACGTGCAACATTTGACACCGAACTGGGTGGCCAGTGTCACACAGTACCCACCAGTAATAGAGGTGAGATAATTTAGTACCAGTCTATGTTGCACCAACTCCTTCTTGTACGCTTGTAGCTCCCTTCCAGTATACCTGAAAGTGTCATCATACATCTCGGTGATATTATCTATTAATTTAGCTAGGTCTTGGATATATTTAAAGTTTAATGTTCCCCGAGCGGTCGTGGTGAGATCTAGAGCAACCATAACTTGGAAACCAGCAGTTTCACTAATCAATTTTGTAGCTATGGGTTCCTCACCAGGAATCATATTTCTCTTGCCACGGTGTTCATACTGTGTGTGTATGTATGGTGGTGATGTAGTCTTGTGAATATCTACCATTTCTTCATGAGTAATAGTCATGATTTCAGGAACCAGTTTAGCTATGAAACACAAGCCCTTGGAACTCGGAGTCACCCAGGAATAAGCTTTCCTTCCACAAACAAAATACACATCATCAGGGAGAACATAAGGAACAGTATGCCCATGAATTATATCACACAGAGTTTTGATAAAACTAACCATGCCTAGTGTCTCCATCTGCTCTAGACACGTGTCGGCATTAATGATATTTTCACATTTATCTGTAGAGACTTTTCCAATAGATACCTTCTTATGTTTGGTTATACGCCCTAACTTGTGACTTCCATCAGCATTCCTGCCTAGTAGTGACCTTGTGAGTCTCTCTCTAAAATGAGTGTGGCGAGCCATTGTCTGATCTGATAGGTCAGCCTCCCAATTCTCCAGGCGCTTTGCATGAGATATGTTTAGGCACAGCAAAGATCTGCCTATGGAGTATTGTCGAAGCGTCAGACTAGGGGACCTAGTGTTATTGTACCTCCCTTCTATGGGCCTCCCACCCCTTAATTCGAGTACTTCGGATATGTTTAGCGGGAATGGCACTAGTCCTATGTTATGCTGCCCTTGAGGCACGTGAGAGCACACCCAACACTCAGTTTGGTTTAGCACCTTACCCACCAGGGAGTGATAATCCTCCAAAGGATGCCCGCCTATATTCAGAGTACTGGGGGACTGGCATCGTTGGATGCATCTCTCGTCAACTAGGGAGTTGCAGAACTTGCAGATACAATACTCATCAGACAATAGCCCCTCACACTGCCTCCGAGTTCCTGAGCTAGCAGACCTTTTCATAACCCCTGGACCAAGTTTGATAATGGGCTGCTCAGGATATCCTATTAACTTTTCTTCAGCCTCTATTTCATCCGTATCACTCCCAGAACTCTCCTCCGTCCTCCATCCTCCTTCACAAAAATAGAATGTCCTAGAAAAAGTAAAAACAAGGAAAATCCTGGAACAAAAGAAAAACAAAAACCGCCACTCCATCGCTGGAAAGATAGTTCTGAGGCAACGTCTCTGGTTCAGGTGTCTCAACTGCAGGCTTTAGGTCTCCCGGAACAGGCTCACAAGTGACAGCTCTATGTCGTCGGTCTGAGTCTTGTCTTGCACTTTCTCCGGATTATGGACTCTCCTGCAGTGGGTGGAATGGACCCAAGTGTCTCTCTCTGCAACCTTCAGTGATGTAGTACTGGTCAGCAGCACTTGGTACGGGCCTTCCCAACGGTCTGTTAAACAACCTGAACGTAAGAAATTGCGGATCATAACATAGTCTCCAGGTTCAACATCATGACAGTTCGTCTCTGGCATACCAGGTGACAGCATTTTTAGTTTTTGTTGTTGTTGTTGTTTCAGCTGTCTACTCATTCTTATAAGATATTGTACAGTCACTTCATTATTACACTTTAAGTCGTCTTGTGGACTCACGATCAAATGAGGTTGTCGTCCGAACAGTATCTCAAAGGGGGACAGATTAAGAGGAGGTCTAGGAGTGGTTCGAATGCTGTGGAGGACCAACGGCAAAGCCTCAAGCCATGCCAACCCAGTTTCAGCCATTATCTTACCTAGTTTGTTCTTTATAGTACCATTTGCTCTCTCCACCTTACCACTGGCTTGTGGTCGGTAAGGGGTGTGAAGTCTGCTACTGATTCCCATGAGTTTACACATATTTTGGAAGACATCACCAGTAAAATGGGTACCCCTATCACTTTCAATGATTCTAGGGATACCGAACCTACACACAAAGTCTTGTACAATTTTCTTTGCAGTGAACACAGCAGTATTAGTGGCTGCCGGATATGCTTCTACCCAACCGGAAAACACATCAATACACACTAACACATACTTTAGATTCCTGCACGGTGGTAGTTGGATATAGTCAATTTGTATTACCTGAAAAGGTCCGTCTGTAGGAGGGATGTGGGATGGCTCAGTTGGAATAGTTTTCCCAACATTTTTCCTCAAACAAGTAAGACATGACATTGCTTTCTTACCAGCTTGAGAGGAAAATCCGGGAGCACACCAGTATGCTCTCACCAGTTTGCACATACCTTCTTTACCCAGGTGAGTCAGGCCGTGTGCTGCTTCAGCCAGGCTTGGATAGTATGTTCGGGGAGCTACAGGCTTACCTTGTCCATCCCTCCAGAGTCCTGAGGACTCTTGACCACATCCCTTCGCCTTCCAGACCGCCTTCTCCTGCAGGGAACACAAATCTTGCATTTCAATTAATTTCTGCGTGTCTAATGTCTGAAAAACCATCATAGTCTCGGTCGATACAATCATAGGTTGCCCTGCTGCCCATTTAGCAGCTTCGTCTGCCCTGTTGTTGCCCAATGACACTGGGTCTTCTTCAAAGGTATGGGCTTTGCACTTTATGACGGCTACTGTTCTGGGTAACTGCATCGCTGTCAGAAGTCCTTTTATGTGTTGTGAGTGTGCCACTGGTGTACCTGCTGCTGTCGTAAAGTTTCTAAGACGCCAAAGGGCCCCAAAATTGTGCACTACCCCGAAGGCGTACCTAGAGTCAGTATATATATTGGCTGATTTACCCTCTGCCAGTTCACACGCTCTCTTTAGTGCTACTATTTCCGCCACCTGGGCTGAGTGAGGTGGACCAAGGGGTTCAGCTTCTACCACATCCTGATCGTCTACAACAGCGTAACCAGTACATAGCTCTCCTGTCTCTGTCTGTCTATGGCAACTTCCGTCTGTATAAAACGTAAAATCTACATTTTCTAAGGGGGTGTCACGTATGTCGGGCCTTGCAGTAAAGGTCTGATTCAGGTGTTCCATACAGTCATGCGTGTCAGTATTCTTGCCTAACTCATCATCAACCAGGGTCTCCTCACCTCCCACCCTTTGTGTCTCTTGAGACACATACGGAAGGTATGTAACTGGATTTAGGGTGCTACATCGTTTGATGGTGATGTTTGAGGGTGCCATCAGGGCTAGTTCCCACTTTGTGAATCTAGCTGAAGAAACATGTCTGGTTTGGGCTGAATTTAACAGAGCTGATACAGCATGGGGTGTATAGATGGTTGAATTATGTCCTAATACTACATCCTCGCTCTTACTTACTAGAAGGGCCGTTGCTGCTACACTTCTGAGACATGTTGGGAGTGACCTTGCCACATTGTCTAATTGTGCACTGTAGTATGCTACCGGTCTGCTAGCGTCACCATGTTTCTGTGCGAGGACACCTGCTGCACAGCCATCAGCTTCTGTACAAAATAGCTCAAAAGGCTTTTCATAATCAGGTATTCCCAATGCAGGTGCTCTTGTCAGACTATCTTTAAGATTAAAGAACGCTTGCTCTGACTCTTCTGTGTGTACGACACGTTCTGGTTTTGAGGAAGAGACTAGCTCCTGCAATGGTAATGCCAGAATAGAAAAACCTGGGATCCAGGACCTACAGTATCCACACATCCCCAAGAAAGTACGAATCTGCTTCTGGCTCTGCGGCAGGGTCATGTGCTGTATGGCCTCAATTCTGTCGGTTGTCAGGTGTCTTAGCCCCTTAGTGAGGCAGTGTCCTAAGTATTTGACCTTAGTCTGACATGGCTGTAATTTATCCTTTGCCACCTTGTGCCCTGTTTGTGAAAGATGAAGCAACAACAATTTAGTATCATGTAAACATGACATAAAAGAATCAGAGCACAACAACAAATCGTCCACATATTGAATTAGAACAGACCCATTGTGGGGTTGAAAGGATTGCAAACAGTCATGTAAGGCTTGGGAGAAAATACTGGGGCTGTCAATGAACCCCTGGGGTAGTCTGGTCCATGTGTATTGCACTCCCCTGTAGGAGAATGCAAAAAGGTATTGGCAGTCAGGGTGAAGAGGGACTGAAAAGAAAGCAGAACATAGATCAATGACAGTAAAATGACTGGCAGACGGTGGAATCTGCATGAGGATGACAGCTGGATTCGGCACTACGGGGAATTGGCTCTCAACAACTTTGTTAATTCCCCTTAAGTCCTGGACTAATCTATAGCCCCTCCCCCCACTCTTCTTCACAGGGAAAATGGGACTATTTGCTGTACTGGCTGTACGAATTAAAATCCCTTGTTGTAACAGCCTCTCAATAACAGGATATACCCCTAGTTCCACCTCCGGTTTTAATGGATACTGTGGGATTTTTGGAGCTATCCTACCACTTTTTAGATTGACCATGACAGGGGCTACGTTTGCCATCAGTCCAGTGTCCTGTCCATCTCTGGTCCATAGGGAACCTGGTATTTCCAGCAACATCCCCTTTACTTGAGATGGACTTTGTTCTATAACAGGAGAGTGTAACATTAACCTTTGAGGGGTGTCCAATATGTCCTGTACCTCATGTGCAACCTTCTCGGGTATATCTAGGAACACACCATCTGAAGTACAGTATATGACACATCCCATTTTACATAACAAGTCTCTCCCTAGCAAGTTAGTAGGAGCCGCTGCAGCCAAGAGAAACGAATGCTTAGTATGCAGAGGCCCGATAGTAACTTCGGCGGGTTTAGTTAGAGGATAATGTAACACTTTTCCCGTCACCCCCATAGCTGGAATAGTTTTGCTGGTCACCTGTAGATTGAAAGGAGAGGTTATCACAGATCGGGCCGCCCCTGTATCTACAAGAAAAGTTTGTTTCCTGCCAGCTATGTCAACTATCATTGTTGGTTCTTCACTCTGACTCTCAGTTAACCTCACTGGCTGTAGACTACAGGTATGACCTGACCCCTAGCGCTGACTATTGATTTCCCGCGCAGCATTTGCTGCCGTAATATGCGCGGGTAGATGTGAGTCTTCTAGTCTATGTGAATCCTTTCTTGGAGGATATCTATGTGACCCACCCCTATGTGTATTGAGTCTTTCTTTATTACAATCTCTCCTGTAATGTCCTTCCTCATTACAGTTGAAACACCTGATCACTTTAGGTTTCCTGTTATATGGGTTGTATGCTGGTGGTCGTGTGTGCACCCCTTCTAGAGCCTGTATACTTACCGTCATTAACTTATCACTTTTCTCTTCCCTTTTTCTAAAAAGGTTCTTGTCATGCTCCACAGCAGACTCCCTAAGGAAGTCTACCGTGACGCCTCTCCAATTAGTTAATGTGGTTTGTACTCTCGTCTTTAAATTTTCCCTAAGGCCATCCATCAGTACCCCTACAGCTACCTCTCTGTGATGTGGGTCCTCACTTATGTTGGATATCCCAGTAAATCGTGCGATCGCTGTTATAGCTCTAGCAAAGTAATCTGAGGCAGTTTCACTATCCTTTTGTTTAATGGTGAAAATCTTACTCCAATTTACTACTACTGGAAAAAAGATGGCTAAGTGTTTGACAATTTGTTCTATATTCCGTTGGTTAATCTCATCAGTCAGGGTGTCATCTTCCTCCAACAAACAATCTCCAATACATTTTTGTTTGTTAGTATTGGGAGGAAGACACGCCCTCAACACTACCCGCCAATCCTTACTGGTTGGTTCGTGAGCATTTCATAAGTCTTTAACAAATTTCTGACATTTAGCTAACTCTTTTCTAGGATCTGGGAATTCAGTCATAATGGAACGTAATTCTGATCTAGTCCAGGGACAATGCATTGTAACATTTCTTAAAGGAACTACACCATCCTTATCCGGTTTCCCATTGGGAACTGATATTGTGCGGACCGGGAACACACCCTCTGGTACACTAACTTCAGGGGACGCTACAGGATTTACAGGCCCTAGATTTAGAACACTTTCACTCCTAGTGATCACGCTACTCTCACCTATCTCAGCCATTTTCTCATACTTGCGCTGAGCCTCTAGTACATTAACAGCATGGGCAATGGCCGAAATCACAGTGGGTTCATCTTCATTTTCAGATACACTTGATTGAAACTGATTTAAAACAGGGTACAACTTAGTAATTTTTCTATTTTCAGTTTTAACAACGGCTGTACTTACCCCTCCCGCCACATAAGGTGGCAGGGGCGCGCTTGCGCTGAGTTCGCCACGCTTCTCAATGGTTACATCCGCCTCGCGCGCGCTTTTCGCCACGCCTATTTCCGGTTTGCATTCGCTGCTCTGCCACGTGTTACCTTCCATTTGCCACAATTTTAAACAATCATTATGTCTATTTCTCTTTTTCGTTGACTTGATCAACCATATTTTATCTTTTACAGTATTTAGTACCTCTGCATTAAAACTCCCTATTGTTGGGAAAGGCCTATCACAAGCTTTGGTCATCCCGACCCACGTGTCACAATACACAGTTGCATATGCACCATATTTCTTACACATGAGAAACCTCGCTGAACCAATAGGGCCTTCCTTAGGCAGTACACTGACCATCTCTAGCGTATGCTTAGCACCCATGTTGAACAATATACCTTCTACCCGGAACACAGACACACCGCAATGCTCTGTTCCTTCCGGCCAAATGTGAAATACAGACACACCGCAATGCTCTGTTCTTTCCACCTAATAATTTCAACTCTGTTGCTATACTCACCGCTAGAGATCTATAATGCTCGGTGAACGTATTTCCTTTAGCCGCGCTCACTCGCTTTTCTCGCCCCTGGCGAGGGTCCCTAATACAGAAATATCACTATGGGCCCCAAGGGCTATCAGCTCCTCGATACCCTGGCTCAACCACAAAAATCTGCTGAGTTTATTATCGCTGGGAGCGCAAAGTCGATACAATCAACCTGCCTTTCCAGTATAATTCCTCCTAGCTGCTTCACCAATTCGCACTAACGGTGCGACCGGATCGCACTGCCTACCAATACTAATTATTAGCAAACCTTGCGATCTATTGGTAGCGCTTTGCGAAAACCCAGTTTTCGCATTCTGTATACCTGCCCTGTATACCGTCCTTCAGTTGGGCAATCCGCCTCGTCAGACAGCAACTGAGCACCTCAACAATAAAACAGTGTATCTACGTTACAACATCACACACTATACACCTTTTCTGCGCAGAAAATCAAAAGTTCCCAACAATAGTAATAATGTCTCAGAGGCTTTCACAAGTAATTATACTATGTATGTATAATAACTATCAAAACGATTGTTTAACCACGTGGCAAGTTTACCGGAAGTTCGCGTACGCACAGCAGGAAGTACACATACGCTAAACAATGCAATACAGTTAAAACGCACAATGACAGAAAAAAGAAACAGTTTTCTCTTTTGTCCCTAGGTTCTAGTTAGCGTGCCCTAGATAATGCAAAACGGACATTCGGTTTCGCAACACAGAGTAAAATTCAGGTTTTGAACACCATGCGTTCTTACCCGTTTATGACGCGTCTCCACCCTTTGTTGAGGAACTGAAATCCGTTGGTCTTGCGTATCATCGGCAACGAAATCTCCAAAGCTCACGAGCCCCCAAATTGTTAATGTGCGTATCGTCGCTAACCAATAACGATTGTCGAACCTCGATTTGTGTTTCCAAAGCACAAAGATTTATTCGCAATAAGTGGAAAAATATGCTCAAGCGAAGTAATAGTAAATACAGCCGTTACTTATCGCAGGCGCTCTGGATCCAGTGCAGTCATTCAATCCTGAAGTCTGGGGACAAGATGTCTGCACTCTGGATCACAAGCTGCTGCTTATATACACAATCAAATACAGTAATACAATGAAGATGGTATGGCTTGCATCTATTGGTCCGGGTCTCAGGAATGTCCAAGGGGTCGTCAATCATTGGCTGGTTTATCCTAAGGAATCCAAAGGAGGGGGTCATCTCTGCAGGGGGTATGCTCTGCTCTTCCCGCCAGGATTCCTTAGTCTTAAGTAGTTCATAATTCCCTATCATTCATAACTTGCGTATGCACTCTGCGATTCCCTCGCAGAGTGAACCAAACAGTAGGATATGTAACAAGGTTCATTATGATACCACTCATGATGTTATTCCTTTAACCCGTTCCGTGTATTTCACTAATATGCATGTAACTCTGATATAACATATAAATACTACTATATTTCGACATAACTGACTATGTGTTGCAACTACCATTAATGTGTACTATTTTATAAGTATGCGTGTTTGTGCGAATGTATGGTAAAAGACCAATTACTGTTGCTGCCACGTGTAGTGGATGCGTACGCCCTTTCACGCCGTAGCGTGCCCTTGTACGTCGATGCGTACCGTACGCATCTTTTCAAACAAAGACAACCAAGTTTGCTAGACTTTAATTGAAATGACTTTATCCAATTTACTGACTTCGACAGTGTCTATGCCCTCATTGTGCATCACTGAGATTCTAGCCTCCAATGCTTCACTTGACCTGTTCTCAAATTTGTTATAGTAAGCTGAAATGAACCTGTCTGGGCTAGGTGCTTTGTCTGATTTTTTTTTTTCATCCGAGTAGTTTCTTAGACAGTAATTTCATCATTGAGCTGGTCCTCACTATACTTTTTAGCCACAAGAGTGTGCAAGAACCTAAAAGCAATAGGGGGAATGTAGTGATCCACTGACCTCTAAAAATATTCGCTTTGCATTTTCAAAGTAATGAATGACTCTTAGGGCTAGATTTACTAAGCTGCGGGTTTGAAAAAGTGGGGATGTTGCCTATAGCAACCAATCAGATTCTAGCTTTCATTTATTTAGTACCTTCTACAAAATGATAGCTAGAATCTGATTGGTTGCTATAGGCAACATCCCCACTTTTTCAAACCCGCAGCTTAGTAAATCTAGCCCTTAGACTGTTTAATACAATCTTGGTATCGTTGTCCTGATATCCTATGAGCTGATTGTGTTTTTGATTGCAGGCTCTGGTAAATTGGGACCCTGTAGATCAGACGGTGCTTGCTAATGAGCAGGTGGATGAAAATGGATGTTCGTGGCGCTCTGGAGCAAAAGTAGAGCAAAAGTACCTAAAGCAGTGGTTCCTTAAAACAACAGTATATGCAAAGGTAAGGTGCATTCAAAATTAACAATTAACCTATGTTCATCTTTAGGTATAGTTGGGGCAGGATTTTAAAATCTATTTACTTAATTTGCATTTTTTTATGTTGAAATTCCATCTAAGTCACAACAGAAGTATTTTTACATTGCTTATGTTCAACAAAATAGCCACTGGGTCATAACAATCAGACTTTAAGCTTATGTTCTTAATTTACCTATTTGAAGAAATATTTTATTTGACTGTTCTCTGTTGCCAAGCTCTGCTATGCAAAATGCCAAAATACAGAACTGAATCTTCACACTGTTTAGATGTATTGTAGTCTTGCCTGGGCATGGTTTGCCTGAAGAGAATTGCTTCATTAATTTATTTTTTTGTTTCAGTGCTGCTGGATAGACATAATTTCCTATAGTATTGTGACAAAAGACACATATGCACAAAAAGTAGACATGATCGCAACTTATAGCATTGTAATTCAAATCTGCATGTTTTAGAGTCATGGGCAGGCATAAGTGGTTGCCATGGTGACTGTTCTCCACATGTTGTGCTTTGATGCTAAATTTCTGTTTTGAGGAGTGTTTGTGATTATCAGCAATTGTGTTGCCCTGTGGAATACAGTGAGATTTCTCCCAGTAGCAGCTAGCTCTCTTAACAAAATGTGGACCATTTAACACTGTCTTTGCCAAATGTGTTTGATGATGTGCAACGTTACTTCACCCATCTGGAATATCTCATTTGTTTTAAAGTACATAGGTCAGCTGTATTGCCCTTGGAACGGAGACATAAATATTGCCATCTGGGCTGCATGCCTGCACCAATTGCAATGCAGGTCCAGCCATGCCATGTCTGTCATAGGTGTCTAATTTAATGGCTTTAGAGGAAACCATTAAATCCACTCTGATAGCAATCCTGTAGTAGCAGTGGTGCACGCAGGGGGGGTTTCTGAGTCTCTAGAACCCCCCCCCCTGCGCTAACTAAGTGGCCACTGTCCTATACAGCACCCGCGGCGCTGTCAAAGAAGCGTCCGCGGCGGTGCTGTATTGTATACAGCACCGCCGCAGACACTTCTTAGACAGCGCCGCGGCTGTTGTGTAGGACAGCGTTGGCGAAACGGAGCTGCTGCGGGCGCATGCGCAGCAGCTCTCGCTCGTGGTTTTTTTTGGGGGGGGGTTTTCGGTCGGCGGGGAGAAACCTCCCCCCGATCCCCCCCCCCCCCCCCCCCCCGACAGTCCTCCGTGCGCCCCTGAGTAGGAACACCCTGACTTAATATATATCCATATGGATGGAAGAATAAGGATTTAATCAACAAAATACAATTTTCTCTTTCCTGTCATTGGGGGACACTGTGGCCATGGTGTATAGCAGGTGGCCCTGGAGCTAGGCAATTCATTGTGCAGCACCTCCCCTGTATAGCCATCTGGAGCTTATTTCAATTTAATGTGTCCTTTGGAGAAGGGTGTCTTTTGAAAAGTTCTCCTGTCCTGTTTTTACACGCTTTTATTTTCATGTTTATTTTTTCGTTGTGTTTTTTAAAAAAACAAAAACACTTTCTTAAAAAAAAAAAGGCTTACCTCAAGGACACTTCTCAGAGAGTGGATAGCCTGTGGGCTGTCTCCCCCTACCCCCCTCCCACTCCTGCCCTCCCTCCTGTCCCCCTCCTACCTCCCTCCTTTTCATTCTCCTCTCCCCCCCTCTCCGTCTCTCTGCATCCGTTCTCCCCATTTCCTCCTCCTACCCTTGCGTCTCTGTCCATCCTACCCTCCCCTTAGATTGTACGCTTCTTCGAGCAAGGCCTCATCTCCTTCTGTTCTCCACCACCTTAACTCTGCTCTCCAGCTCTTCGTCTCTTCTGTGAGGTCCTCCTGCCCTTCTACCCCTCTCTCTACCCCGCTGGGGGCTCTCACCTCTCATCTAGCTGTACATTGAGCTTCTGAGTTACTGTGCTTTTTGTTAACTGTACCCTGCTGTCTCACCCTGTATCGTGTTTCTGTCTGTCCCTGTACGGCGCTACGGATACCTAGTGGCGCCCTATAAATAAAAATTAATAATAATAACAACAACTCTGGGTCCTTGGGTTAAGATGTGCAACCTGTGGGCTTCCCTCGCCTCTGTCAGCATGTAACCCTCTCTCCTTTGAGTGCATGAAGATTAGTGTGCTGCACACATCACTAGCGTCCTCTTTTGCAAAACAGGCAATTCTTCCTAGGATGAGAACGACTTGTAGGGGGATGGCAGGCTCAGGCAGATCACCGTCAGGAAGAGCAAGCGACGGGACTGTGAGTATGCAGGGGGAACAGGAAGCGCTGTCAGGGGGAGAAGACTTTGGTGAATATGTTCTCCTCCCCTGTGTGTTTAAAAAAGGCGGGCTTCCTCAGCAGAGGCGCAGTTTTTCAGAACTGCTCTGGGCTTACTCACTCTCCTGCTGGTTCCCTAACTGTTTGAATTGAAACAAAATAGCTTTTAATGCGGTTTGTGTTTACTTTTTTTCCTGACTGTCTATGGGTACACTTGTTTCAGAATGTGTATATCTAAGTAACCTCTTTGTCTTTATAAATAAGCATTCCTTGATTACTGCAGCATTTTCACCTGTTTATTGGTGGGGTCAGATTTTGTTGCTATCTTTCCTTTTGAAAAAAAACCAAGCGGATGTTTGTGTTTAATTATTTTATCTCTTATAATCAGTCTGACTCAGATACCCTGTGTGCAGCATGTGAGATGGAGTTCCGTGTTCAATGTTCTTGTGCGACTTCATTTGTGACTTTCCAGGCAGAAGCTGGTCTGGCGTTCTCATTAGCTGATTCTGCGCATGGTCTGGCGAACGCCAGATTCCTGTGGCTTTTTTACCAATTCTCTCTGGTTCAGGTCTTTAGCTGAACAGCCGACATACGACCGCTCGTTCAAAAGTTCAAAAGTCGGGTCAGTGTGTGCAGTGACACAATGGTCGAAAGTCTGCCCAAATGGACGATTATCGCCTCATTTGGTTGGTCGTACCGTTTAATATTTTCGTTCCAATCTCGTTTCCGCTGTGTATTGTGTATAAACTTCCGACCGATTCACAACAGTGAGTACGAAATTACAGTCATTGCTCACGACAACATGGCTGTAAAAAGCCGCTAAAGGGACATCCGCTCTTCCCTTTATCGTCCTAAGCAAGGCTAGTGTGTATGCAGTCCATGGACCGAGCGATCAGACCATCGGTCGCATGTAAAATCGCTCGGCATAAAAAGTTGGTCGAAATTTCTGTAGTGTGTACCCAGCTTTTCTTCAGATTAAGAAGGGGAGTTGTTTCTCGAGTCTGAGAGGGAAGACACTTGTAGTGTAGAGGATATCTCTAAGACACAAAGGTGTAAATTTATCAACCTGCGGTTTTTTTTTAAAGGTGGAGATGTTGCCTATAGCAACCAATCAGATTGTAGTTATCATTTATTTGTTAGATTCTACAAAATGACAGCTAGAATCTGATTGGTTGCTATAGGCAACATCTCCACTTTTTCAAACCCGCAGTTTGATAAATTTACCCAAAAGTGTGGATGATTTTGTCCTGGGGGTTCAACAAACATTAGGATTTGTGGAACCCGAAGTGACAGGGACTGACTTTTCTCTTCACATCAGAAGAAACAAAAAGTTTGTTTTCCACCATCTCCTCAGCTTTCTGAAATGACATATGAAGCTTGCCAGAAACCCAAACCAAAATTCCAGATTTCGGGGAAGTTTAAAGTCCTTTACTCCTTCACCATAAGAGAGTCTCTTAGATGGGAGAATTCTCCAACAGTAGATAATCCTATTTATTGCCTGCTTGTTTAAAGCCACTGCTTTACCGAAGTAGGGGGCAGATTTGCTCTCGGACATTATAGACAAACGTGTTGCAGCAGGAAGTTTATTCAGGTCTTTTATGTCTACGGGCTGGGTAAAGAAAGCTATTCAGAAGTGGGTAGAACAATTGACTACCGGTCTTCATGAGAATAGACCTCGAGCTGCTATGTTAGTATTGGCTGAACATATTCAGGAAGCCTTTGATTTTTTTGGTCAGACTTCTTTGTATGCGGTTTCTGTGGATTCCAAACTCTCTGCCCTTATAATTGTGGTCAGGCGTTCTTTGTGGTTACCACCCTGGCAGATGCAGAATCCAAGGAAACTCTTGTGTCGTTACCATTCGTTACCATTTTACTCTCTTTGCCTCAGTACTGGAGCATATCATTCAGGTTGCTACGGGAGGAAAAGCCATTTCTTACCTCTTGGCAATAGCAAACCGAAGCAACCTAGGTTTCAGTCCTTGCAATCTTTTGAAGAAAACGAGCAGATTCTGCTAGAAGGCAGTCTTCTCCCTTCTGAGGAGGTTTTCCTGAGAAGCATTAGGTCGGCCAGAGATGGGGCTCCCAAGTTGCAATACAAGGCCTCTACGTGACACGACGGTCCACCACATTTCTGTGGTGGAGGCTCGTCTTCGGCAGTTTCAGGACCAATGGTTTGCCTCTACCCCGAATACTTGGCTACGAGGAGTGGTCACAAGAGACTATGTCATAGACCTTGTCAGATTCCCACTTGCAGAATTTTTTTTACCACAGGCCTTCCTTCCTGTGTTCTCAAAAGAGAGGCGCTCAGATAGTCTATCCAGAAGCTTCTAGCTTCGGGGTGGTCGCTCCGGTTCCACTCATGAAAGAGGTTTGTTGTTTTACACCAACCACTTTCTCGTCCCGAAACCGGAGTGATCATTTCGATCTTGTATCTCAGGGCCCTCAACAAACAAGTTCGGGTCATAGCTTTCAAGATGCAGTCATTGCGGCCAGTGATCGCCAGCATGTCCTTTCAGTTCCAGGGGCTTTGGTCTAATCGGAGTCCTTAATGCCCATCAATCTTCTGGAACTAAGAGCGATTTTCAGACTCTCTTAAGGAGTCAGGGGATTCTGGCCAGAAAGACCATAAAAGTCCAGTAAGACAGTGCAACTGTGGTAGTACACTTGAATCATCTGGGTGTACATGTTCCAGTAATATCAACGGTTTTCATCCAGGGGTAAAGAACTGGGAGGCAGATTACCTATTATTCTGGGAGAATGGTCCCTTCACAAGGAAGTGTTTTCTCATTTGGTCTTGCGCTGGGGTCAGCCAGAGATAGATGTAATGACATATCTCCTGAATTGCAAGGCTCCTTAGTTATGACGAATCCGTGGAGATTTTGCCTGGTGTGTCTTTTGCAGCTGATCCTAATGCTTCCGTGGACATTAAAGAGAACGGGCAGCCTCCATTCTGGTGGCTCCCAATTGGCTGCACAGAACATGGTTCTACGACATCCTAGTGATGACAGTCGTCCACCATACTGGTGGCCTCTTCTAGTTCAGGGTCTTCTTTGGTGTCACTCTTTAAGTCGTCTGGTTTTGATGGTGTGGTTACTGAAACTGTGATTCTAAACGCCAGAGGTTTGTTATATAAAGTAGTATAGACTATGATTGAGGGAAGAATACCTTTATCTGCTGCAAATTACACCCGTAAATGGAATGCTTATGTTTGGTGATGTGAGGTCATAATCTTCATACTTCCCGATTTAGTCTTTCCTGCTTGTTATCCTTCTTACAGGAAGGGGTGGTATAGGGCCTCTATGTCTCTTCTATGAAGGTTTCAGTAGTGCTCTCAATTTTCTTTCAGCGCAAGTTAGCATTAATGACCTACGTGTTCAACACCCCTTTATATATCCTGTAGAACCTTGGAATCTTAGTGCTAAGGGCTCTTACTAGAGAGCCATTTGAGCCTTTGGAATTAGTTGTTCTTCGATTTATTACCTGGAAGGTTGCGCTTGTGTGCTGTCTATCTATCCAGTGTGCTGTGTGTCTGAAATAGGAGCGTTGTGTTGCAACCCACCTTTTCTGCCTTTTCATTCTGACAGGACAGTGATTCTTTATAAGCCCTCTTTTGTGCTTAAAGTGGTATCTCGTTTTCATCGGTTTTTAAGGTTGCAATTTTCTTTCCTCTTATTCAGTTAATTGTTATATAAAAACTGTCATGTATCAGCCTACTGGGCCTATTTACTATTATGCGGCAAAAACAAAGATTTTCTATCTCAACTTATCGCAGAAATAGAACATCTTGTATGCCGCAGTTTAGTAATAAAATGTAGCTGGGGCAGCTGAGTGATATTCAGCTTCCTGTTGATACTGACTGGCAGCTGTAATAGGAATATTTCCTCTAGCCCAACCAGTCTGGTTGCATTTTTGCATGCATGACCTGGCTTTGCCAGATCACACATACACAGAGGAACTGGAAGCCCTAACTTGGGGTTCCACATGTAAAAAAATAATATAAGAAAAAAATATTTTTAAATAAAATTCTAAAAGGAAAAATTGCTTTATTTAAGTAAATAAAGCCATTTTTCTGATATTTTCTGCTATCGCCATCCTGAGATGGCAATGGTGAAAGGAGGACAGCGGTGGTACTTTGCTTGGGGAAGCCTTTGCTGGAGAAACCTGCAAAAGTTTTCTGCTGTAAAATCTACCTCTATAGGTAAACCATTGATAGGTCAGTTTTCACAGGTTAAAGGGCTTTTCTCCCATTATATAATAGACCCCTAATACCTGCCTACTGTTTACATAGGTCCACATGACTACAACAATTCTGAATCACTAACTTCAGCTTCAAGAAGTGCTTCCCTGAAGCCCTGTGCTCTCCACGTAGGAGTTACAGGAAAAAAGAACTTCAGCTATAGTATAAATTATATAGATTAATTAAACAAATTACAGTGCATAATAATTTTTGGCCCATTTATGACTATCACTTTAACTAATCCATAAAAGTCCTATGAGAATTAGAGAAGGGCGGGCTCGAAAACCGAGCCCACCTGAACTTAGGTTATCCAAGCCGGCTGAGAACTGGCGCGCGTGTTCGAGCATGGAAACGAGGCAAAACGTCATCATTGTCTCGTCGGATCTCGCAAGATTTTGATTCTTTAAATAACGCCCGAAACGGAGCTCCGTCGCCATTTCACAGAGAGACAGAGAAGGGATAGCAGCATCTTTGATAGGGTCTAGTTTAGTTAGGCAGGGTTAGTATTGTGATAGTCTCAAGTCACATTGCCAGTGCTAGAGCTCACCCACAATTAGGAGAGGTGTCAGTGGGCTTTGTTTAATAGGCTGGTATTGTGCTTTCCAGTCTCCACAGTGTACTGTTGCAGAGCTCAGCTAGAATTAGGAGAGGTGGCACAGGGCTTTGCTTTATAGTTCGATAGGCTGTTATTGTTCTTTCCAGTCTCCACTTACAGGACTAGATTTACTAAGCTGCGGGTTTGAAAAAGTGGGGATGTTGCCTATAGCAACCAATCAGATTCTAGCTTTCATTTATTTAGTACCTTCTACAAAATGATAGCTAGAATCTGATTGGTTGTTATAGGCAACATCCCCACTTTTTCAAACCCGCAGCTTAGTAAATCTAGCCTACAGTGTACTATGCCAGAGCTCGCCCACAATTAGAAGAGTTGGCATTTTGCATTTTCTTTATAAAAAATGTATAGGCTACTATTGTTCTTTACACTCAAATTGTACTGTGCCAGAGCTATGGATTCCCATCAGTCCCCAGAAGACCAGGAGCACCAAGCAGCTGCTGGCACCAGTCATGATGATGATGATGATGATGATAATAATAATCCCTCTACCTCTACATCATCTGCTAAAGCCTTTTTTAAGGTGCATAGTGTTTGTAAGTCAGGGAAACAAAAATGTAAGAAAACACCTTTTACCTCAGTAAAGAAAAAATCGCCTTTACTCAAGGCCAAGTTAAGTGCCAGAAAAAAAAAATTGCCAACATGCCATTCTACACACGCAGTGGCAAGGAAAGATTCAGGCCTTCACCTTACTTTAGTAGTGCTAGTTCTGCAAATGTACTTCAGACATCTTCTTGTAAGGTCAGTGATGACGATGGAAGACCTTGTCATTCTGACTACAAAAGTGGTGCCCAAATACTTCTAAGTGTAAAAGCAGAGCTGAAAGAAAGTAGCAAGGCCTTACAAGAAAATGTTTGTTCTGATCCAGATATGACACAAATACCTGAGGAGAGTCTTGACCTTTTTGATACAGTACTCACAAAAAAGCCCCCTGCCAGCATATTTTCTGATGTTTGCATGAGCAGGCCAAGTGTAGCCGGTGATACCCAAATTGAGGATGCCATTTTGGAATTGCAAAAGGATGAGGTAGATATTTCTGTAGCTGATAACAGCGCTAATGAGGATGTTGATGACGATGATGTTGTTTGTGTAAATCCTGTACCGGTGGAAGCAGTTGTTGACAGTGATAGCAATAAGCCCTTTGTCATGCCTGGGCAGAAGACAAAAAAATCCACCTCTTATGTCTGGAATTATTTTTACCCAAATCCTGACAACAGCTGTGTAGCCATATGTAGTGTTTGTAAATCCACAGTCGGTCGAGGTAGGGACATAAATCATTTAGGAACCTCCTCCATGTTACGCCATTTGAAGAAAGTTCATGGGAAGCTTTTAGGAAAATCCGAAAGTTATTCCCACAAAATAGCAACAAGCTAGAACACGACCCCTGCAATCGACACTGACAACACCATCTTCATCAATATCATCTTTAGCGATCGGAGTTAGTCCTGCATTCAAGCTGCTTAGGCTACATGACTCCTCCCCTAACCAGGATTCCTGTGAAGATTTTGTGGCCGATGGGCCTACTGCTGCTGCTGCTGGTCCTGCTTCTGGGGGTGAATCTTCCTCCCATAAGCAGCCCAAGAAGAAGACCACTAGTACTTTACAACAATTAACTGTGAAACAATCTTTTGCTAGAGGAAGCAAGTATGACAGCAGTCACCCAGTCGCAAAGCGGATCACAGATGGCATGGCAACTATGCTAGTGTTAGATCTGCATTCAGTATACACTATTAACGCAGCTGGTATTTCACAGTTAATTGAGGTCTTGTGTCCGTCCTCATTACCAAATTCCATTGCGAAACCATTTTTCGAGAAAAGCTGTTCCGCAGCTGTACCAGAACGTTCGTAAAAATGTAATAATTGGGCTACAAAAAGCCATTCTACCCACTGTACACTTAATCACAGATATGTGGACAAGTGAAAGTGGGCAAACATAAGATTATATGACTGTGACAGCCCACTGGGTTGGTGATTCGCCTTCACAAGCAGGAACAGCAGCAGCATGTACACCACTACGTAACATTTCTCAAGGGCAGGCTACTCTTTGTATCACCGGCTTCACTAACAGGCATACAGCTGATAATTTGTTAAGAATACTAAGGGATGTCATTGATACATGGCTTATGCCACTTGGACTCTCCCCAGCATATGTCATTTCCGATAACGCCACCAATATTGTACGAGCATTACAGCTGGGTGAATTCCATCACATTCCCTGTTTTGCTCACTCAATAAACTTGGTGGTGCAGAGCTTCTTTAAAAATAACCGTGAGGTGCAGGAGATGCTTTCGGTGGCCCGTAAAATTTCGGGACATTTCCGGCATTCTGTAGGAGATTGCAGCAGCTACAAGAACAATTTAATTTGCCCTGCCACCAACTTAAGCAAGAGGTATTAACAAGGTAGAATTCCACCCTGTACATGCTTCAGAGGATGGAGGAAAAGCGCAAAGCCATCCAAGCGTATTGCATTGGGAAAGGAGGGGGAATGTATTTCAGTCTTGCACAGTGAAGAATCCTTTCTGTGTTGTGCAAGGTGCAGAAACGATTTGAAGTTGTGCCATGTGAAGTGAGTTCAGACACTGCTAGCTTGAGCCAAGTCATTCCCTTAATTCGACTTTTGGAAAAGCAGCTTGAGAAACTGAAGGAGGAGATGAAAGAAAGCAATTCCGCAAAGTATGCTGGCCTTGTAGATCAAGTACTTAATTCGCTTCGCCATGATCCAAGAGTTATTAAAATCTTGAAGTCGGATCACTATGTTTTGGCGACTGTGCTTGATCCTAGGTTTAAGACTTACGTAGATTCTTTGCTTCCAAATGACGGAGATCTGAAGAGATGCAAGGAGCTCCTGGTCAGCAAGTTGACCGCTCAAGTGGTCCATGGCTTGACGGTGTCTCCTCCTTCAGTTTCTCAGGCAGCTGCTGCTCGTAAGAAATTGCACTTTTCAAAGAGAAGCAGGGATGACACAGGTGGCAGATCACAACAGTTTGACATTGGTCCGGTTTGACAGAATTTTGCAAAAAAGTGTGACCTCGACCATAACTGCATCCGATCCTACTATTAACATGCAAAGGATGGTGGAGGATTATTTTCAAGAGTTCATTGAAATTGACATGTTAGAGACTCCCTTTCCATACTGTGAGGAATAACAAGCAATTTAGAAACCCATGTACAAACTCGCTTTGCAATAC